>CM031239.1:697251608-697492106 GCA_018340775.1 Taxus wallichiana var. yunnanensis
TTAGTGAAGAAGTCATGGCTTGGGAGGAGACTGTAATTTTTCTCCTTTGGCGCATCTGTCACCCCTGCAACATGATCAACAGTCGCGCCATTGGCGCACCCACCGTGCCTGTTACAAAAAGAGCAGCTGCGCCCTCATGGCGCACTTCCCTCGCTTGCTGCAAACGCTTACCATGCGCCCTCTTGGCGCATCAAACTTAAGTGCAACATCACAAATTCCTGTGCCCTTTGGCGCACCCAGCATCCATGTATCAGCCTTTTTCTATGCGCCAAGTGCAAAACCATAAAAGGCGCAGGCGCATCCTTCATCGCAACAACATCGTGTTGTGCAGACTTTCCATGCGCCGCGCCAAGTTCCCCTTCGGCGCATGAACATATGATGTTACACGCATTTTTCCTGTGCCCTTTGGCACCCTGTACCGTGTAACATGAAAATAATCTGCGCCCTTTATAAAATGAATACATGGCGCAGGCGCACTTGTGCTTACAGCAACAAAGAATGCACCCTGCAGAATCTATGCGCCATGCGCCCTTTGGCGCTGATTTAACCCTTGCAACACCCTTTTCCTGTGCACCTTGTCTATTTAGCTCTGCAATCTGCAATATCCATGCGCCATGCGCCCCGAGACCTCAAAATTACTAACTCTTTCTTCTGTCAGCATTTCAATGGAAAATCAAGTGCCTGACACGGCTTTCTTCAATTGGGTTTCACGTCTTATTCTTGCAGATCAGCAATTAAGCTCAGAAGAACATATGTCAACATCAAGCAAGAGACCTACCAAATCCAAAGGCAAGGCCAAGCTTACAGAGGAAGAAATGAAATATAAGTATCAGAGGGTCAGAATGCCCGACTCCCAGGCCGAATGTGACCTGGACATCAGAGACTCAGAGTTGGGTCATATTGATATGGAGGAATTCTGGGTCAGGACTCAGAAGGTCACAAGAAGTCCGTGGATGGACAAGCTAATAGGCAGTGCCCTGCACTTTGCTGGGGGAATCCCAGTCAGCGCCGTTAACAATGAATTCATGATGGTGGTTTCCCGGTGCTATAATAAAGACACAAGGTGTGTCGTAAATGAGAAGGGTGAGGTCGTAATCAACCTCACTGCCCGCCACTTCGAGATAATACTCGGCATTCCTCATCACCGGCACTTTGTGGCCGTCAGCCGAGAGGATTGTATCAAAGCTTGGGACGACCATGAAGATCAGTGCATGCAACTGATGAATGAAGTCTATCTGAAGAACAAGAAAGTAGTGACCCATTGGCAACAAATCATTCACCGCAGTGATTTTTTCGGAGGAGCTCAGTGACACCATCACGTTCCTGAGCAAGGTCTTTGGGCTTCCTGATGCCCACTATTTCCACAAATGGATGCTGCGATATTTAGAAACCATGAACAAAAATGTGCCTGATCAATGCTTCGAATGGGCAGAAATTATAAGCAGCACGATATCAGAATAGCTGCAACAATTCCCCACAACGGGGAGATTCTACATGAATTCCTATGTTGTTTATCTTCAGGCTTCTGAAAGGGACTATCCAGCTCTGATGCGGAGTGGGGTTTGGCCCCAAGTTAGAATCTATGAATACTATCCAGAATTGAAACTGGAAAATAGCATCCCTCAATTTACAAAGATCAACGATGCATTTTTCTACTTCATCATCTGCCTGTTAAGGCCAAATATGACTTACGGTCGCACGACCAAGAGCATCGTGGCAGCCACTGAAAAATGGGGGGCCCTGTTCACCCAATTTCCCACATTCACTTATCTGAGGGCAGCTAACTTCTTGGGAGAGCCAACTAGACTGCCAAGGTATGCTGGGCCCAAATTGATTACTCGCTAGAGTACATCAAGACTAATCACTTATCACGAAAAGTGCCTAAAAAGAAAGAAGGGTGGAACTCCTTTCCCCCTCACAGTGGGTAGATATACATGTCTTACTCATCACAAGGCAAAAGACATGTTTGCAGAGCTGGAGCTGCTCAATTTGAAACATGACTTCCCAGCAAGACCCACCTTCGACCCGAGGAATTGTCTGCCGAGGGCTAAGCTCGATCCAATCCACATCCCTCAGATCGAGGATATCTACATCGACCTATATCATGAGGTGGAACTCAGGAGGAAGGACCATTCTCATTTGGCATTGGCAGAAATCATCCAATACGGGGTAGCCATCGTCCCCAAAGGCTTCCAAACTACTGAGGAGGAAGTAGATCAAGTATATCTTAACACAGGCGGGGACGATTGGCCTTTTGCGGTGATTGATAGAAACAAAGCACCTCAGACAATTGAGGAAAGGGTCAAAGAAACTCTGCGCAGAACAGAGCATTGGTGCCGAATGAACGGGCTCATCTACCTCGGAGTCAATTTCACAACCTCTCCGTTGGGTAACGCACCTCCTAGATCAAAACAATAGCCTAAAGGCAAAGGAAAAGGCAAAGAGGGTGAATCCAGCACCACTCAAGAGGAAGCTCCTGAAAGTCCTCCTTCCGCTGCACCCGAACAGGTCATAACTCTGGCTTCTCCAGAGAAAGGAACGGAAGAAGATGTTCCAATAGGCCCATCCACTCAGGGTGTCGCCACTGCTGCATCAACCGAGGTCCCTTCTGTCCCTTCTTCTTCTCCTCCTTCCCCTCCTCGAGTGACTCAAGCGACCATTCCTTTGGTCGTGTCCTCTCCCCCTTCTTCTACTGTTCCTCCCACTTCTTCGTCCATCTTCTCTTCTCTCGCGGACCTGTCCCCCTCCATTTCTTCCCTCATCTCTGAGCTCCCTTCCCTTCCCATGTCTTCCTCTCCTGCAGTATCTCTTCCTCCCGTGAGCACTTCTTCGGCCTCCCTCTCGATGCCACCTCCAAGTGTCTCCACGTTCTTCCCTTCTACTACTGCAGCTGCCCCTTCTCTGTTTCCGGCCCTTCTCCCATAAGTCCAACCTGGATCTCCCAGCACTTAAGTCAGCAGAAAAGGAAAGTTCCCATCGCTCCGATGGACTTTTCCGTAATCCCGTCCAAAGGGGCAAAGAAGCAGAAGCCCGTCACGCGCTTCTCTCAGAGTGCTTCGGGAGAGAGGGTAATGGAGATCGCATACCCCAATCCCCTCAAGGATAAAAAGGATCTGTCTCCAGCCAGTTATGATTATACGATGACCCAAGTCACAATGGGGGTGTCTTCTTAAAGCCTTCGGGAGAGGCCTATCTGCGATTGACGCCCTCTGCAAGAAGCTTCAAGAAACAAAAGAAGAGAAAAGGCTATTGAAAGAGCAAAATAAACATCTGCTCCAAGCCTTACAGAAGATGGGCAGTGCACCTCCCACAACTGCCGCCGAGACTCCTGAGCCTCTGAGCTAGGATAAAATTAATGAATATGCAAAGATCGGCGAAAGCGTGGCATGGCAATTTCACTTGGAGGAGCCAAATCCTCAAGGACAAGAAAGAGTGATCGCGAGTTCTCGATTTATATTTGAACATCAACAAGGCGAATAAGGAGCTCCAAGCGTTAGCAGGACCCATATCGGAAGAGCTAGACCATGCTAGGCTACAGCATGAGACCTTTCAACAAATGTTCAACTGTTCAGTCGAAGATCTGGTCAAGTTCGGCATCTTCGGCCATCCCAGGGCCCTCAATAAAGTCATTTCCACCCTGGACTACCAGGTGGATCAACTGGAATTTGTCCTTGAAAAGATCGATAAGGTGAAGGAAGAAGCCCTAGACGCGATGCACCAAATGGAACAAATCGTTCTCAACATGTCACCAGGGTTGCTTACTCCTTCCTTCGCCTTAAGAAAAGTTGAGGAAACCATCCAGATCTTCAAGGAGATCGTTTCACAAGGGCTGGGGCCAGAGGTCACTTTTGACGCGGAGTCCATCAATAACCTGCTGGCCTGTCGGGACTTCATCGGGTTCCTCATAGAAGTGGAGAAAGAATATTCCAAACTCCCAGAGAAGCTCATAGACGAGCGGGAGACTTGCGAGGTGATCAGTGAGCGACACAAAGATCCTTCCCAGGATCAACTAGGGCCCATGATCAGCAAGTTCATGGAATACCGCTCAATTCCACATCTCGTCTCCTGAGCAGCAGCAAAAGCAGGCTACCCCCTTTCGGCCGCAGGATGACGACGATGAATAGCTTCTCTTTCTTTTTCTTCTCTCTCTTCTTCGACTTTCTTTTGGTAAATATCTGGAGTATGTTGGCACAAATGATGACATCATCCGTGTTGCACCATGGGATGATGTCATCCATCAAGTTGTCAAAAGTCAACATGACTTTGAGATATTTTGTATATCCTTGTAGATATTTTGTAAATATCTTTGTAAATAGGTGGTTGGCTCCTTTTTGCCTTCTTTTCTTTCCTTCTTCTATAAATACCCCAATGCTTGTTGTATTGGGCATGAGTGGATATCTTTCAGATGAAAAATAGAAGTGAGGAGAAAAGACTTTGAGCTTTTTGTAACCGAAAGAATTATTAATACAATATTTAGACTTTGTGCTGAATACCTGTGTTATATGCATTAGATCTTTCTTATGTCAGATCTGTGTGTTTATTCTGTTGGATCTGCTTCTATTTTATTGTCATTTATTCATCAGTATTGCTTTGTTCATTTATGCAAGTAGGTTTGGCTCTGTTTACTACCAATCCCAAAACATAAACCCTTTGACCTTTCTGCTTTGGAATTCATTTCTTTTCTTTCTTCGGATCTGATCTTTCTTCATCATCTCTTCCATTCCTTTCTTTCCGCGATGGAAACACCCCTCTTTAGGATGAGATCCCAAACCCAGAAGGCGAATATTGCTCGCTGGTAGAATAGCAATAAACCGGTTTCACTTTGCACGACTCAAAGAGGGACTATGCCCCGCACTTAATCGTTGGCTCGTCTATCCATAGATCTGCCCAAGCGACAGATTTTCGACCAACACATTGGTCGACATCGGTCGGCCGTAGCAAGTGGCCGATGCTAGGTCCACTGAAGGACCGATGCTTGTCATCGAGACTGATGTTGGTTGGAGTTAGAGGGAAGTAGGTCAATAAGCGGGAAAGGTTGGGAGGGAAAAGGTAGGTGATGGGATATAATGGCAAGTGGAGTGATGATAGGTAGGGTAATATATTCACAGAGGGTAATGAGTAGGGTAATAGGTATAAATGGTATGAGTGGATTGTGGTAATAAGGGGTGATCTATAGGGTTGGGGTATAATAAGCAAGAAGGGTTTTGGGAATAGGTTTGTCGGGTAAGATATGTGTGGGGTATGGTGAAGGATTAATAATGTTGTGATTTGTTGGGTGCAGGCGAGGGACCAGTTGCAGATGAGAGACAAAGTACTACCTCTATTACTATCAGTATGAGGGAGCGTGATGGCGGAGGAGTGGTGTCACGTTACAGATGTCGGCCTTATTGGGGTCAGATGGTATAGGCACATAGTTCGGGAGTTGAGCTTGATGGTCGCACTCATCGATAGATGGGATTCAACGACCAACACATTTCATCTGCCGATGGGTGAGATCACAGTCACCCTAGAGGACATGTACAGGATCCTACGATTCTGAGATAATGGGGACATAAGTAGTGTATTCTATTTCTTTAGAGGCATCAGAGGAGTTGATGTTGACAATATTTGGAGAGGGGATGGTAGAGATGAGGTTCCATAGCATGAGCCTAAGTTATGGAGAGATGTACGTGGCCCATCCTGAGGAGATGAGGCTAGTGGTCTTGATTATGGAGGTAGTGTGTTGCTTTGCACTGCCAGATGTGGAGGGTGGGAGATTCCCACGGCACTGATGGGGGTTCTCCATGACATGATGGAGGATAGGACCCGATTTGCTTGGGCACCAAGCATACTTGGTGTAGTTGTACTAGGAGTTATGGGCCTACACAGGGTTCAGCAAAGGTTCACTTGTGTTGCACCTTTCTTTTACATTGTTGGGCATATGAGCACATCATATGTGTGTGTCCAGTTGGTATGCCCCGACCAGATGCATTCGAGGCGGATTTGTTCGAGTGGGCTATAGTGTTGGGTGCCATTTATTGGAGAGCACAGTGGTCGTCATCGAGGCTACACATGATGTGAAGTTTATCTGAAGCGCATTCTGAGGGTTTATCTAGTGTAGACATTATCTGGAGGCCATATGTCGGCTTCCCCTCATACAGGTAGATGGTAGTGGAGTTGGATGGATTACAGTTGGTGAGATGGATAGAGGGCATCGTGTCGGTGAGCACAAGATGATCCCCATTAACAAGGTCAGACAATAGTTGGGATTACCTCAAGACATGTGCTACCTCCATTTCCACAGTATAGGAGGGATGATGTGGAGATACCTATGTCTCCACCATGACCTACTAGTGCAGGCCCGGAAGGAGGAACAACCTATCGACCACTAGATTGATGATGTAGGATGTACATATGCGTACGGATGATGGTGGGCAGCCCAGCTACAAGCAGCGCCACCTGGCCAGTCATTCGGATGTGGCCACCCTCACAGCTTGAGGGATACATTACATGACAGTAGCCACCTTACATGGCCAAATTACAAGTTTATAGGGGAAGTTGGTAGGGTCACGTATAGAGGTGGCCACGTTACATGCACAAGTGGCTCTTCGAGCCTATATGACATCACGGGACATGCACCGCACAGGGGGGATGGAGAGAGAGGGGGCATGTAGCCACCCTACGAGCACAAGTAGCAGGGCTAGCTGGTGCCCCTTTGCTCAAGTGTAGATTATGGCCTTATAGGCCCAAGTCGCAGCTCAAGCACCAAAGACAAGGTCGAGGATAGGGTTCCATGGTACAATACAAGGTCCGAGGCGATGGGGCCACCTCGGGCATGATCGATGGCATGGTTTAGGGATGCCCTAGGTGAGGCACGATACTATCAAGATTTCTTGATGGATGTATGGATAGATGTCCCCTCTTACATAGAGCATAGAACACAACAAGCCTTAAGTGAGAGGACGAGATCTCACACACATAGTGCTAAGAGTACTGTGGGGTCGGGTCAAGAGCCCATAGACGGAGTTCGGGAGAGGCTACCAACTCATGGAGGCCTGACCCCACTGCAAGCCAAGTAGAGGCCGATTTGAGACCTATGCAGGGCGGAGAGATGTTGGCAGGGCATCGCATGAGAGTGGAGGAGGAGGAGATAGATGAGATGGGGATGGACATCAGATGGGGAGATGATTGAGCCCCCCGTGCACCCTAATTTTTTTATTTTTGTGATATATATACTGGCTTGTGTGTCGTAGATGTGAGGATGTATATGAGATATTTTGAGTTTTTGTATATTGTATTGGCTCAAGCGTCTTAAGAATTTTTGAGACATTTGTATATGAGGGACATGTATTGTCATTGTACCTATGCCCATATATACACAGGTTTTGAGGATGTATATATTTATGGATGATGGTTATATTTATGATATGATGTTGTACTGGTGGTTATGTTTTCTATTGTTATTGTGTATGTGATGGAAACTAGGTGGACTAGGCATGATGGAGTCAGGTCGGTGTAGGCATGATGGAGTTAAGTCAATGTAGGCATGGTGGAGTATGGTCGGTTCGAGGCATGATGGAGTTAAGTTAATGTAGGCATGGTGGAGTATGGTCGGTTCAGGCATGATGGAGTCTAGGTGATTTAGGCATGATGGAGTCAGGTCGGTTTAGGCATGGTGGAGTCATGGTTTATGGTTTTGTTTTAAGTTCCAAGTTGTTGGTAACATGGAAGAAAAATGATGATGGTCATGCATGTTATGGTTTAAATTTCCAAATATTAGCTATGGTGGAAATATAAAAATAATAAATGAATGATGTGATGAAGTGGTAAAAATGTTTGTTAATTGGTGCTTGTTTGGTTTAATTTCCAATTGTTGATATAAAATGGAAACTAACTAAGGTAGAGCATGCATAGGAAATTAAGGGGAAAATAGGTTAGTGTAAAGAGTGGTCAAGCCATCCTCCAGGGCCTCGTGCCCTCAAAGTGTTGCCTACATAGCCCTAAATGCGAAAAGGGGTCTCAACCCTATGTAGTTCTCCCATAAGCTAGGGAAGAATATGATGAATTAGAGGAATGGGTTGGTAGATTTTAGGCATGATTGAATGTAGGTCATAGGCATGGTTGAGTTTAGGTCATAGGCATGGTTGAGTTGTTTTAAATATAGGTGTCGATGGTCTGGTCCTATATAGGATAATCAATAAGTAATGAGGAAGGCGAATGGTAAGAGGTGGTAAAAGAGCCGCTTAATTAATAAGAACCCTAATGAGTCTACCATACCCAAGATGGACTTATGAACGTAAGACCCTAAAGGCATTGCATAATGGAATATTATAAAGGTGAAGAAAGTCACATGATCATGAAATGTCGTAGTTGTGGCAAGTCCCTTGAGCAGAGAGAAAACTAGGGCGCAAAAGGCAATGAGGTGAAAGTGGATGGTTTAGCGTAACTTAGTGTACAACTACATGTTTACTTAGCAAGAAACCCAGGATCAAAAATAGGCAAGTCCATGACGAAAATTTTATCATTTTCTTCATTTGTTTGTTTTTAATAGACTGATCGATGCGGGAAGTCTATATGGGATGAGTATATTATCTCCTTGAGGTTTTTGCGAAGTTGATCGATGCAGAAGCTTCTGGATATTTTTATTGTATTTTTGTAATAACTTTATATAGTTTTCCTTCAAGGGAGTAGTCTATTTATAGCGGTGAAATAGAGAGAAGAGATGTCCCGTTTTGAGGGAGTCATCTTTTCTAGAATTTTGACTCAAGGAGTTGAATCCCATTTTGTTGTTTGGATGTTTAAGTCATGGACAAGACTATAGAGGAAGATTAGGTTCTTTTTTAGAAGACAAAACCATAGTACATAGGGGTTAACTATGAAAGGGGTGGTTTCAAGTGATGAACAACCATGGAATTCCATCTTTAAAAAGATGAAAAGTATCCATGAGAATCCTGACATGAGTAGAGGCATGGTACTCATATTGAAGATAAGGTTAGAAAGGTGACAGTAATCACATGATTCTTGTTTAGTCATTGATCCTCAAAAACGGGTAACATGGAAGGTGAACGATGCTCAAGGGATTAGCGGTCAATAGACAGAAGGTGATATAGGATTTAATGTCAACAATAAAATGGTCAAAGATGTAATGCATTGAGGGGCTCAGGTTTGATTTTACCTTCAAGTGAAGACAAACGATAAAAACATGATCTATAGGTATGGGTAATGATATAGGGTCCAAGCCAATTAGGAGAAAATTTACCCCGTTTACTTTTTTCTTCTTTAGTTACATGTTGATTTTCCTTCGAGATGAGGTCACGACACGAAAGGCTCGTTTGTGGACATGTTTTTTGTAGGAACATTTGATACGTTTTTGGTAGATTTAGAGATGTTCAAGAGCATTAAGATGAAGTTCATCTAATAACTCAAGTTGTGCCAAATGATCCTAGCAAAAGTCATCGTTGTTGAGCATGTCTTGTAATGAGATGCGAAGAGATGGAATCTGGACTTCGAGAGGCTAGACAACCTCGGTACCGTAGGCCAAAGAAAAAGGTGTGGCAAGAATCAAAGTGCCAACACTGGTGCGATAAGCCCACAAGGCAAAAGGAATGTGTGAATGCCAATCCTTGCCAGTATCATCAACTACTTTCATAATAATTTTGTTCAAGGTTTTATTGGTCAATTCTGCTTGGCCATTGGTTTGCGGGTAATAAGGTGACGAGAAACTAAGTTGGATGCCAAAAATGTTGCAAAACTTACGTAGGGTTTTGTTTTTGAATTACTTTCCGTTATCAGTGATGAGATGGTGAGGAACACCAAAGCAAAAAATGATGTGATGGTTGATGAATTCACATATTTTCTCAACTTTTGTAGAAATGAGGGGAATGGCTTCTACCCATTTAGTATAATATTTAGTAGCGGTTATAATCCATTGATGGCATTGTGAAGAATGGGGATTGATCTTGCCGACAAGATCTAAGCCCCATTGAGAGAAAGGCCAAAGGTCTCATGCGACATGTAAGGCATGAACAGGTGTGTGATGAAGATTATCATGTTGTTGGCATTTTACATAATGTTTGACATAATTACAACAGTCAAGGTTTAGGGTTTGCCAATAATAGCCAAGGTGAAGAATGTGTTTTGCAACAGCTAAACCACTAAAGTGGCCTCCACAAATTCCATCGTGAACTTCCTTGATGGTGTAGGGAATTTCAAAACTTGTAAGGCATCGTAAGAGAATACCGTCAAAGTCACATTTATAAAGAAGACCACCCATGATGACATAGCGAGAGACACTTTTAAGAAAGGCACGTTGTCCATTATGAGTGAGATCGGTAGGTAGAATGGAAAGGGAAAGATAGTCTATAAACTGCTTATACCAAAGGTCATGTGGGTCAGGTGTAAGGGTTACGGAGGAGACCCCACGAGATAAATAAGAGGATGATTGTAACCTTTGTATTGTGACAAAAAATTAGAGTCAGCGGGCGAAGCGGTATCTAAGAAGCTAAGCAGGCCATGGTATCTGTAAATTTATTGGTAGAACATGGGGTGGTTTGAAGTTCATAATGGTCAAAGGTGGTCAAAAGTATGTCTACATGATGTTTATACTTTTGAAGTATTTCATTACGACACTGGTATATACCATTGACTTGGTTTACAACCAGCTGGGAATCACCAAAGATATTAATTGACTTAACATCTAAGGCATAAACAATCTGGAGACCCAATACGAGTGCTTCGTATTTGGTGATATTATTTATACAATCAAAATCTAGTTTGAAAGATAAAGGCATAGGTTCACCATTAAGAGGAATGAGGATAACACCAGCCCCACCTCCACGCGACACTTGAGCCATCAAGAAGAGTATCATTTGGTAAGCGGTATCGTCTAAGGAGAGAGTAGCTATGGATTTGTCTCGGGAAATCTAAGTTAGAGGGTTGATTAGTGGAAAGAGGTGCGTCTGCTAGTTGGTCAGCGATGGTTTGACACTTAATGGACTTTTGATGAATGAATTTGAGGTCGAGGTTGGCAAGAAGCATAAGCCAATGTGCAGCACATTGATTTTGATAGGGTTTGGTGTACATGTAGTGTAGGGGTCGAAGTATTGGTAACAACAAAAGTTTTTGGTTGTGTGTAGGTAATGGCGGAGTTTGGTGGCAACGAAAACTAAGACTAAGCAACATTTTTTGGCATGGGTATATCTAGTTTCGTAGTCCATAAGGGTATGGATTATAAACCATTTGCTCTCTGTGTTTCTCGTCGCGATGAGTGAGCAGCATGGCACCTAAAGAATGGTCGATGAGTGGAAATGTATAGGTAAAAGGTTGGTCATCCTTAGGAGGAATGAGCACTTTGGTCAAGAAGGTATTGTTTTAAGGCATCAAAGGATTTATGGCATTCATCATCCCATTTGAATGAAACTTCCTTCTTGAGAAGATGATGAAATGGTTGACAACGTTGAAAAAGCTGCGAGATAAAATCACGAATGGATTACAACTTACCTTGCAGGCTTCAAAGTTGACGGAGATTAGTAGGTGGAGGTATTTCTAGAATAACCTTTACTTTAGCAGGATCAACTTCTATGCCACGCAAAGAAATGATGAAACCAAGGAGTTTTCTTGAAGTACTACAAAGACACACTTCTTTGGTTGAAGACGAACATAATACTTGATGAGGCGGTCAAAGATGACCTTAAGGATGGTCAGGTGTTTGGCTTGATGTTTGGATTTGGCAAGAAGATCATCTACGTAATCTTCCAATATGTGATGCATGATGTCATGGAAGATGTAATTCATGGCTCGTTGATATGTAGCACTAGCATTTTAAGGCCAAAAGGCATGACTCGATAGCAGAAGGTCCCCTAAGGGGTGATGAAGGTAGTTTTGTGCTGATCTTCTGGAGTGAGTAATATTTGATTATAACCCAAGAAACCATCCATGAGTGATAGCATTTCATGGATGGCGGTGGTGAGATCAACTAGTTGGTCACTACACGTAGGGGAAAATCATCTTTGGGACAAGCTAGGTTGAGGTCACAGAAATCCATGCAAATGCGGAGTCCCCCTATTGCCTTTGTGACAGGAACGATGTTAGAAATCCATTAAGGATAGTCAATGGGTAGGATAAAGGAAACTGAGAGAAGGCGCTGGAGTTCTTCTTTGACCAGAAGAGCAATGCAAGGATGCATTTTCCGTAGCTTTTGTTTGATGGGTTTGGCATTAGGAATGGTTACGATATTGTGGACCACAATTTTTGGGTCAATACTGGGCATATCGGCATAAGACCAAGCAAAAGCATTGCTATGGTCTCGGAGGAAAGAGGTAAAAGCTTCATGTTCAACAACATCTAAAGACTGACCTATCTTTAGAATGTGCAGTTCATCCTAAGTATTAATGTTGATTTTGATAGTCGATTCGTTCAACATTGTTTGTGTCTCGAGAGGGTAATAACCAAAGAATATAAGAGTCTTCACACCAAGGTAGGTGAGGATGGACTCATCGTCTGCAAGGCGTATCGTCATCGATCATGTCGATACAAGATAGGGAGAGAAGAGGGAGCCTCACTATCGCGTTGATAGGTCATAGGTCCTAGGGAAATTGTCTTTCCGAAAAAAAATTAGGAGGAATAGATTCGGATCCATGGACTCCATGGGTGAAGATGGTGACGTGGGTGAATAAGGTGAAGAAGGTTTGTCTTCCTCAATGAGGTCGACACGGGCCTTTTTGGAAGGTGATGCGGCAAAGCCAATGCCACTATGATCATTGTCTTTACGTGTGGTATATGAAATGACAGTATGGCGGCCTTGTTCGTAAAAGTTGAAGCCAAAGCCTTTCTATGCGCAATGGTGAAGGAAAGTGTGGGTAAAGCAAAGCGATTATTAAGGGATTGTAGGTCGATGAAAATAGTCATGTTTGGGATGGAGGTTCAGTGAATAAGTGGTAATATCAAGTCCCCATACGTTAGATTAGTGCGAAGATGGGGAGGACCATAAGGAAAACCTCGCCTACGTGGTAGTCATAACTAGGGTGTTAGTGTAGGCTCCCATACTCTTGTGGGTGATGAATGCGTCGATATTATATAGGCGATACTCCCCTCGAGTGAGGCATTGAAAACACCTTCTAAGGGATTAGTAGTCGATATGTGGGTAGCGGGGATAGACGACTCACTAGATGGTTGGACAGAGAGGGTATCAATTGGTTGGGAAGTAGAGTGGTTGGTTGTGGAAGCTATAACGGCAATAGGAATAGAAGAATTAGATGCGGAGAGGTGGTGGCAACATTGGTGGATGGGCTTGTGGGTGAAGGTGAAGTGTGGGTAGTGGAAGATGCCTTGACCGGCATATAAGCACATCGTTGGGCCAGGTATAGCATGTTACAGTCTTGAATGGCGACGGGTCGGCAGGGATGGTGTAGTTATGTCCCTCATGCTCAAATTTTACACAACGGTGTAAAGTTGAAGGACACAACCCATGACATGAATCCAGGGTTTTTCGAGAAATAGGTTATACTGAATTCCCCTTCTAAGACGTAGAATAGTTTTGGGACAGTGCGAGGGCCTACGCAAACATGAAGGATAATAGTGCCAAGGGTGGAGGTGATGGTGTCATTGAAGGAGCGCAACATAACTGGGTTATTATGCATATAATTAGAAGGAATACGCATTTGATTATATGCGTGGGAGGAGATGATGTTAATGCTAGCACCACCATCGATCATGATGTGTCGTACATGTATGTTATCGATATAGATAGAAATGAATAGGGTGGGATCAAGGTCATCTGACTAGAGAGGTATAATCTCCTCTTTAGAGAAGTTGAGGGTGGCAACTTGAGGAGTGGTCATGGGGGTAGAAGAAGGATTTGATTTGATTAGTGAGACCACATGGTGAGGGGTAATAATCAAAGCCACTAGTGTGGGGTCATTGGGTAAAACTTCAATGGATTACAAAACCTCAATAAGGGCTTATCTGTGGGATTCGGAAGTTTAGATGAGATCATACAAAGACATCTTTAGAGGAGACTGATGTAGTTGTTTTACAATTGTGTCAAGGGTGACCCCAAGTAGAGATAGGGTATGTAGGTCTCATGGATGGTGATCTTGGGAGCAGTGCAAATTGCATATTGGGCATGGGGTTGGTTGATGGGCTAGTTGTTTTTTCTTTTCCTTTGTCTCTCTGAGTGTAGGTAGCAATGTGAACCATGTTAATCTGGGGGGAGGTGGATGAATAAGTTGTGTCATGAAAGGTATAATGGCATGAGGGGAAAAATCCTAGCAATGGATAAGAGCCTTGTGAAATGAGTAGGGTGCACTGACATTTGGGTGGTGATTTGGCCAACTCTCTAATATGGACCATGTTGATCTCAAATTTTGGAGGTGGGAAAAATGGTTGTGGGGGTGGAGATATTGGTCGTTGAATCATTAAAGGATGATGATGTGTGGTGACAGGTGAAGGTGGAGCATGGTCCTCATCAAGAAGGTCATCCTCGTCAAAATTTTATTCAGGCGAGAAAAGTTGGAGAAGAACAGTCTTCAGATCTTTGTAATTTTCGACATCATGTCCTGACACGATGATAGGCACAAATCTTGGTTTCATCAAACCCTTTTGGTTTGGGTTTGAGAGGATCATAAGGTCAAAGCGGTGGTAATGTGATGATGGAAGTCTCTAAGAGATTGGTTAAAATGTTGGCGTAGGACCCCGCTAACGGATCACAATGGGAAGTAAGTGTGGGTTTGGGTACATGTGTGGTTGATTATGAGGAAGAGACTTTATATGAGGGGAATGGGTTGGTCTCCGGTTTGGTATGTGGATCGGTCTTAGGTATTGCTGACATCTCGCTTGGGTAAAGGTGGGGTAGAAGAGATGGCGATGAGAAGGCTTGGTTGGTTTGACTATCTTATTGGAGGGTAGGGGATTCTTATCTTTGGGTTGCACATTCTTGGGTAAAGGTGACATGAGAGTATGAGATGTAAAAGGGAAATAAAATGGTGGAAGAGTATGGGTTACCCATGGGGTAATCGAGTTATGGTGGAGGTGGTTGGTAGAGGTTGGGTAGGCGGCATTCGTTGAGTCATATAGGAAAGGTTGGGGTTATAGTCATCATTGGTGGAGGTATAGGTGGCAAGATGTGTACAGTGCGGTGAGGAAGTTTGGTTTTGGGTGAATGAGGTGTAACAAAGGATCATGAGGTAGGAGTAGGTTATTTAGCTTTTGACCTGGCCTTGGATATGAGACTGCTTGGTCAAGGTTGATGGGTGAGGCCCTACGATGGACTAAGGAAGGAAGATGATAAACGTGTGGTAGGCGAGACCGATGTATGCAGCCTAAAAGGTTGGGTTTTCCTTTTAGGTAGGAGGATAATGTTGGTGTGGGTTTGAGAAGACATGGCTAAGTCTAATCTGATAGGTGGGTGAGTAAGGCTTGATGTTGGCATGACACCCAAAGTAGTGATGGGTCTAGATACGGGTGAGGGATAAGTGTGGGTAGGTTTTCAAGTTTGGGAAGAGTTGTAGTGATGGGTAGAAGTTTGGATGGAGGTAGGGATGATGAAGAGGAAGTCATTTCAATCGGCATGGTCAGTGTAGTTTTGGTTGCTGAAAATACCTTTGGGTAGATCGTGGAAGTATCTTCAGCAACATTTGCATTTGGGTCAAACAGGAGCGAAGACATCCCCATAAAGCATGGAATGATCAATATAATCCAAACGATCAACTAGCCATGAAAACGGGAATACTAAAGAAGATGATGGAATGTGTTGGGTGAAAATCCCTATAAAATATGTTTGTGAGACAAGGAATTGGCTAGCCTCGATTTTGGAGGTAAGAGAGTCGAGATCATGTCAATAGGGTCTGGGTTACTAGGGGAAAATTATACCCAACAAGTAATGACATGTCTGAAAAATCTCCCATGGGTAGGACAAATAATAGGTGGGGTGAGGTAGACTTCTCTCTTGGTGGAGGAGAAGGCGATGACAATTCTCTGTGGATGGAAGAATAACAAGCATTGATGGTTCGGAAGGCTAGGAAGCGTAGATGATGAAACGACATCGGTAGAAAAGTGTGGGTTCCTCCGTGAAAGCAAGGGAGATGAGGGAGACTCCTCTGTGGGTGGAGTAGAAGAGGTATGCTCCTCTCTGTGGGTGGAGGATCTCATGCCAAGATTTCCTTAATAGATAGGTTTTGTGGAATAGTCGGCATGATATCAAAATTGTGTGAACTTCATGGACATTGCTATCGTTGGATGAAGGTTTTCTATTTTGATTAGATGATGGTTTATGATTAGGGAATGAATTTTTGAAGATGTGTAAATTCTGATTTGTTGGCGCGTTCAGGTTGTCTACAACAAGGTCTCCATTGTCTATCATCTCTTGAACAATGTTTTTAAAAGTTATGCAGTTACCATCACTATGTCCTTTAACGCGATGATAATTACAGTAGTCATGTTCTTTATACCATGTCGGCATGGGACGAGTAGGATCAAAACTTGTATGAGGTTTTATGGGAGGAAGTGTAATGGCTCTAACTTTAAGAAGCTTTTCCAAGACCGATGAATAGGGATCTCCAATCGAAGTGTATTTCCATTGTTCCTACCAGAGCTAAAAGGCCTGGACAGAGAAAGATTGGAAGAAGGTTGGGCCTGATTAGAAGGATGAGGTGGACCCACCTTAAGGACTACCACATTGGCAGATCCTTTGGGCTTTGAATAGTTATTTTGAGGTTTTGAAGATGAAGAAGAATCGTTTGATTTGAATGGGGTATTATTGTTTCGTAATTGGATCTTCTTTTCCTCAATGGTGTGAATTTTCAATTTTTGGGCCATGGTGAATGCTTCATCAAAGGTTCAAAAGTTTGGACTTCAGAGTTGGTTAGATGTGTCCGCACAAGCTTTAGTGAACAACTAAATAAGTTAAGTCCTGGGGTAGTTGGACGTCAATTGGTTAATAAGACTCTCACAATGGCAACGAAATCTATGATAGATTTGTCTTCATAGTGTCGGGTTGAATAGAGATCAGTCATGGTGACTTTCTTAGTAACATTGATTGAAAAATGATCTAAGAAAGCTTGGGCTACTTGATTAAAAGAATAAATAGAATGTCGAGGTAGTCCACTATACCAATTCAATGTTAGTCCTATTAAGGACATTGGGAAAGTTCGTAGGAGCAAAGCATCATCGTGGGCGATTAGGTAACACCCATGTTTGAATGACCGCAAGTGTTACTGTGGGTCTTCTTCACTATTGAAGCGGTTGAATTTAGGCATTTCCCAATGCACTGGGTAAGGACGAATGGGAATAGATGGATGAATAGGCTCATTACAGATTTCATCATATGTTAAAGAATTACGGGAGCTAGAAACAGATGCTTCTAAGGTCTGCATCTTCTCCATCATGAGGTAGTTAGTAGGTTGGGATGAATGGGTGCCCCCTGCAAAAAAAGGGGGTTCATGTTGAATGTATGAGGTGGGTGGTATGCTAGTGTATGGAGGCGCTGAGTATGAGAATTACACAAGAGGAATAGATGTAGGTGGCACATAGCCAACATAAGCGATAGATGAGGTCGGGGGTTATTGGTAGTATGTGTAAGCGGGTGGGGTAGTCGTAACAACTCTAGTGGCGATTAGGGGTAAGGACTATGGGATAGAAAGGATGAGGTTTCAAAAGGGGTGTAAGTTTCCGACACCAGAGGTGGTTGCGATGCAATGGGTATATGTGAAGTGGCAGGTGCAAATGAAGCTATACTCATAGTGGCTATCGGAGGGACAATCAATGTCAGGGTGCGATAGATGACGTAGATGCTGCAATTATAGTGATTGTGGGATTTAGCTGAGACACCACATGTGATAAAGTGGATGACAAGAGTGAGTGCTGATTGGTCTTAGCCGACGACGATAAGTGGGGGCTAGAGAAGGAGGGATAGATACGGGCATGCCATATATTAACTGTCTTGAGGAATCCCAGGTGGAAGAATGAGCAAGGTAGTACTGGAGGGTAGCAGATTCTAGTCGAGGAGTCTCACGAACTCCTTCGCCTGTAGAAATGGGGATAAGCTGAGTCGGATCCATAGGTCACAAAATGGATGGCGGTGATGGACTATGTGGGAGTGGCTAATGACTGGCATGGAATAAGAGGGCATTAGTTTGGCTACGATTCAACACCATGTGAATCGGTGTATATCGATGAATTGTACTTGTGAAATGACATAGGAACATCACGAGATGGGACAAAACAAATTCCGGGAGGGAAAAGTTGGTAAATGTTTTGGTTTAAAATAAAAATAGAGTGACCTATGCTAATCTAATTGATCGATGACAATTAAGGGGTGACCGATGTCGATTGCGAATCGATACGATTATTATGAGAAAATGACAATTTTAGCAAATGATGCAGAAATTGATGATCGCTGACAGAAATTTGTATTGATGACTATTATCGAGTACATAGAGTACAATGATACACCGAGACTCTAAACAAGAGAAGATGAGTTAAGTGTCTTTTGGGTAAATTAACCAAAAGAACAAGGAACCGACACTGGTTAGGTAAACCGATGGTGGTCGATGTAAACCGGCAAATAAGATGGTCGCTTGACCGATGCCAATTTGATGGCTAGACAGAGATAGCCCATTTTCAATCCTCCGATCATATTGTATATATTCCTGGTGGGATTATAAAAGGTAGTATTTCATTATCATTTGAGCATTTGAGTCTTATTATATGGTTTGGATATAGGTTGCCCCCTCATTTTAATGTGGCTAAGAAGCTATTCCCAAATAATTTTGCATATTGAAGATCATTATTGCAATACTAATGAAATATTGTTAACCTATTGCTTGTATTAGTTTGGCTTATTTGGTGTTAATAGGTATTGTTAGTATCTTAATCTGAATTATCTGGTTTTATTACCATATCATGTTTATTTCATTACAAGTGGTATCGAGCATTTGAGTGCGATCTGGGCCTAAATTTAGGGCAAAAACCCTAATTTTTTTTTTCCACCACATATTGCGAACCGAGCAAATTGGTGGGAGATATTTTTACGAGTTGTGAAAGCATTTCAAGTAAGGTTCCCTGAAAATTTTAGAATTTTTATTTATTTTGCAAAAGTTATTACAAATTTAGGGTTTTTCATAAAATCGCTCCCTAGGGTGCAAATTGTGGAAAATTTTCAAGTTCTTTACATTTTTGAAAATCTCTCAAAAAATAGTATTAGTATCTTCTCTGTGTTTTTTCCTGTTCAACCAAAATTGTATCGAAACCCTAAACCCTAAGGTTTGACATCATGGTGGGGCCTTCCACAAGAGCAAAAAAGAATCCGGTTACTCTGGGTAAAACCCCAGATAAAGATGGGGTAGTGATTGAAGAGATGGAGTCAGAAGGGGTAAATACAGATTCCTCAGCACTAGGGTTTACCTCAATTGATCATAAGGTGAGCCAACTTGAGTATGAGCTGCGAAATGTACAATCTGGATGGCCTCTAAAGGGGACAAAGGCCAAATCAATCATCGGTTGGATGATATCATGCAACATGTAAAGGGTAACCAGTATGGCCCAAATCTAGCCCATATCAACCAAGGAGGACCTTCAATTCAAAATCATGGACAAACTAACCATATTGGATCACTTTTCCAGTCCCATTAGAATCAAACTTATTCGCAACCACGGAACATGATGCCAAAAGTGGATATGCACAAATTTGATGGTAAGGATCCCTGAATTGGATAAATCAAATGGAGAACTTCTTTGAGTTACATCAAACACCATCAGGACAAAAGGTGACATTGGCATCCCTATATCTTGAACCCGACCAATTTGTTTGGTATCGTTGGTGGTTATGTGCTCGGAGGCGAAAAGAATGGTCTAGGTGTCACTTGGACGGTTTTACGAGGAGTTGCGGTGCACTATAGTTCCAGTGTTTCAGAGAACTACTTTAGTCAATTAGCAAAGTTACGGCAAACAGGATCAGTCAAAGATTATGTGCATCAATTCCAAAACCTATCCTTAAGGGTGGAGAATATTCCAGAAGAGAATTTGAATGACCTGTTTCTTGGGGTCTTAAGGACCACATCGAGCATGAGGTATGTATGTTTAATCCAATCAAGCTTTCTGATTCTATTATCATGGCACGTCATGCGAGAGGAAAAAAATTTTCTTTGTAGTAGGAGGCCACCTTTCATTAACACCACGAGAGACCATAGTATCTCTTCCCCTTCATTTCTTAGGCCATTAGACTGACTCCTCAACAAATGGAAGAAAAGAGAGCAAAAGGATTATGTTTTAAGCTTGTGATAGCAAATATGGACCAGGACATAAATGTGTTGAGAAGAAGTTGTTCTATATTGTGGAGGTAATGAGGATGATGAGGAAGCTGAAATTATAGGAGAGGTGAGGAACCAGTTGAGAAGATGAAGTAGAGGATCACCACCTATAATTTCTTGCCATGCATTGTCAGTATTAGTACTCCTCAAACACTCAAGGTTATTGGCTATCTCAAAAAATAGAAGGTGACGGTGTTTGATTGACTCGGGAGTACTCATAACTTCATAAATAGTAAGTTAGTTGCCCACCTCAATTGTTTTATTTACCCAGCTCCAAAAATGCAAGTTATGATTGTGGATGGTGGGATAGTCAAGTGCACATGAAAGTGCCATAGTATCAAGCTTTCCATGGGAGACTACATGTTAGACTCACCTATGTTTTATTTCTATGGGAGGGGCAGATATTGTTTTGGGGTCTAATGGCTCCTGACCTTAGGTCTTATAGAGATGAATTTCCAAGAATTGTTCATGCGATTTCATTCAGATGGAAGGACAATACAATTGAATGGGATGGTAGCTAAGTCTCCATAGATTATTAGCTCTCATCAGATGCAGAAGGTTCTCAAAAAAGGAGTGGATGGCTTTATAGCAAAGCTATTTTCCATAGAAGTACAAAATACGAGTCTTGATACCACCCGATCTTGAAGATTGTGGATGCTCACTCATCTATTTTTGATGCAATTCAAAGGGACTACCACCAGTTAGGGATCATGATCATGCCATTCAAGATTCCAGGGAGCCAAACACCTAACATCAGACCATACAGATACCCATATTCCCAGAAAAGTGAGATTGAGAAAATGGTGGAGGAAATGTTGAAGGCATGTATCATCAGGCATAGCCAGAGTGCATATTCTTCACCAGTGGTCATGGTACGTAAGAAGGATGAAACATGGAGGATGTGTCTAGATTACCGAGAACTCAAAAAGTACACCATCAAAGATAAGTTTCCTATTCCAGTAATTGATGATTTACTTGATGAATTGCATGGTGCTATTTATTTCACAAAATTAGATCTTCGTTCGGGGTACCATCAAATTAGGATAAAAGAGGAAGATGTTCATAAAATGGCTTTCAGGACTCATGAGGGCCATTATGAGTTTTTGGTAATGCCTTTTGGTCTTACAAATGCGCCCTCAACCTTTCAAAGCTTGATGAACACTATTTTTAGGCCGTTTTTAAGGAAATTTGTATTAGTTTTCTTTGATGACATATTGATTTACAGTAAGACATGGGAAGAACACTTACAACATGTAAATAATGTGTTGGAAGTTTTGGAGAAACATACTCTGTATGCAAAGCCATCCAAATGTTCTTTTGGTGTATAAGAGGTAGAGTACTTGGGTCATATTGTATCCCATGAAGGCGTCAAAGTTGATCCTCAGAAGATCAAAGCTATGGTGGAATGGCCAAGGCCCAAAAATCTCAAAAATCTTCGTGGGTTCCTAGGACTAACAGGGTACTACAGAAGATTTGTGTGGGGATATGGTAGAATAGCAACCCCACTCACTGCATTGCTAAAGAAGGATGCCTTCCATTGGATAGACGTAGCCACTAAATCCTTTGAGCAATTGAAGGAAGCCATGTGCAGCACCCCATTTTTGCTTACTCCCACTTCTCAAAAACCTTCATTGTTGAATGTGATGCTTTAGGATCAGGATTGGGAGAAGTTCTAATGCAGGAAGGAAGACCAATTGCATTTGAGAGTCACGATTCAAAGGAAAAGATCTACTCAAACCTTTACATGAGAAAGAAATGATGGCTATTCTTCATGCGGCGGTCAAGCAATGGAGGCCCTATCTCATGGGTAGACACTTGAGGTTAAAACTGATCATGATAGTCTCAAATACTTTTTGGAGCAAAGGTTATCATTTGAGGAACAACAAAAGTGGGTAACAAAAATGTTGGGTTATGATTTTGAAATCATATACAAAAAGGGTAAAGAAAATGTAGTAGGCGATGTGTTGTCAGAAAGGGATACATCCGCGAGATGCCTTACTTATGTGGAATGTCCATGTTGATGGCGATTGGGTGGATGAAGCAAGATTGGAATGGAATCAAGATAAGGATACACAATCTCTAATACTGAAATATCAAACAAGGATCTATGACATCTAACAAATTTGAGTGGAAAGGTAATGCCCTATGGTACAAGGATAGGTTATACTTGAGTAAAGATTATGAGTTGAAGCATAAGATTCTTGCAGAGCTACATGCCTCACCTATTGGAGGACACTCTGGGTTTTTGAAGACATATCATAGAATAAAAAGAGAATTCTTTTGGGAAGGACTCGAGGGGATGTACAAAATTTTGTATCGAGTGTTTAGTGTGCCAACAAAACAAAGGGAAACAATTAAGACACTAGGTTTGTTGCATGACCCTTACGATTCCTAGCCAAGAGATGGGAGGAGGTCTCCATGGATTTCATCACCGGATTGCCTTGTTTAGAGGGTAAGAATGTTATTTTTGTGATTGTGGATAGGCTCACAAAATATGCCCATTTTTGTGCCCTATCACATCCATTTGCACCTTGATACTGATCGCGATTTTTTTTTGGAGAGCAGATTCAAAGGCTACATGGAACCCCAAAGATAATTGTAAGTGATCGTGATCCTATTTTCACAAGTAATTTTTGGACGGAATTATTTTCATGTTTGGGTACTCAGCTAGCTCACAGTTCATCTTATCATCCTCAAACTGATGGGCAAATAGAAGTGGTCAACAAATGCTTAGAGGTATTTATGTTGTTTTGTATCGAGATAAGCGAAAGGTGGATTAAATGGCTACCACTTGCGAGAATGGTGGTATAACACATCTTTTCATACCTCTTCTCAAATGACCCCATTTTTAGCATTATATGGTTACCATCCACCTTTATCACTTCCTCCTTGAGGTGCAAACTAAGGTCGAGAGATGTTGAGGAACACATTCAACATCAACAACAGGTTTTGGCTAGTTTGAAGGAGAATTTAGCATTAGCACAAAATAGGATGAAACAACAAGCAGATCAACACCGTAGTGAAAGACATTTTGAAATTGGTGATTGGGTTTTTGTACGTCTCCAGCCTTACAAACAGATGTCCCTAAAGCAACAAAAAAGGAAAAACAAACTTGCTCCTAAATATTATGGCCCTTATCAGGTTCTACAAAAAATTGGTAGTGTTGCTTATAAACTAGAGTTGCCTCCATCTTCACACATACACCCAGATTCCATGTTTCATGCCTAAGAAGGTTATTGGACAGAAATTTGAAGCCCGAGACAGAGTTACTGAGACTTGATGAGGAAGGAAGAATCATTTTGGAGCGAGAGAGAGATTCTGCGAAACACGTCTTAAGAGAGAACTAGAGACATTAAGGAATATCGATCAAGTGGAAGAATCGAGCATAGAAGACGCCACACGGGAGGATGAAGGTTTTCTGACAACAACATCCGAGATTATTCAACGTTGAGGACAACGTTGGTTTGAAGGGGAAGGGCATGCTTACGCCCTTAACCTATTGCTTGTATTAGGATATGAGTAGCGACTTGTGGCTTACCATATCATTTTATTATATCATTTATACTTTCTCATGCTTAATAGATCGGCCTTGGTGATGGCCATAG
The DNA here is from genome assembly GCA_018340775.1 of Taxus wallichiana var. yunnanensis. NCBI lineage: Eukaryota > Viridiplantae > Streptophyta > Pinopsida > Cupressales > Taxaceae > Taxus > Taxus wallichiana. The sequence goes on from CM031239.1 coordinate 697,275,496, forward strand.
CATATGAATAGTATAATAGGGGATTATAGGTAGTATTTCATTATCATTTGAGCATTTGAGTCTTATTATATGGTTTGGAGGTTGCCCCCTCGAAGTGGCGAAGCTATTCTAATTGCATATTGAGATCATTATTACGAAATATTGTGTGTTCTATTTTGCTCAAGGTACTATCATTGTAGTTGATATGATTTAGGTATCTCATCCAAATACAATAAGTAAATCTAACACAATGATCTAGGTTATGATCAGATCTAGAAGTAGGGTAGGTAATCGAGGTGCTTTGGAACATGTCAAGGTCAGGTTTTGGGTCACTTGGGTCACTTGGGAAAAGGTTGTAAGGATCTAGTATTAATAGGATTGCGCAAATACAAATACGATGTCGATGCAGTATGACCAACAACAATTTTAGTAAGAACCGACGATAGTTAATGCGGGTTGATAATAACTCAATAGTTCATGGTTTTGGGGATTTGTTTGAGATTGAATAAGAAATGGTAAGGAGTTGGTTTAGGTTTGGGAGGTTTTGGGAATATTTAGAGGTACTCATGAGTAGACAAAGGTGATTAAAATGGTTATGAGTGATGGGAATGGTCGGGTTCATAAGAAGGCAATAGTGGTGGGGTAAAAATATAAATGGTGGTTGATAAACAAAGGTGAAGAACTCTTATAAACTGAATAGAAATGAAATGGTGCAAGTTAGAAACACACTTACTATTGTGCAGGTTCAATGGCTGGGTGGTGGTGATGGTTGATCGATGAAATGACAATCGGTCAACAACGATGCTTCCTCGGAATGTTACCGTAAATGCAAAAACCTCCTGATCAATGGTTGTGTTGGCTATGGTTGTCTAGATGTATGAAAGAGCTCTAGTTCTTGCTTGCATTCGATCTCCTTTGCTCCAAAACTTGAGAATGTGTCTAACCTCTCAAATAAGGTTACCAAAATGGTTATATGGTAACCGACGACGGTTTAGGGTGACCAGCATCGATTTCAAGTTGACCGACGTCAATTAAGGCGGGATATCCTAGGTTGCCTAAAATAGCAGATCTTGGCTATCTTTTTCCAGCTTTGCTAGTTGGTGTCGGGTCTAAATGGAACGTTGCACTTAGATACGTGGGAATATGGTTAGAGGAAGAATAGGCATGTGCTTTTAGGGTTATACTAAGTCTTAGTTCATTAAGGTAAGTAGGGCTAAGTCTTAGTTAGTTATGGAAACATGCTATGAATAGGTCTATGGTGAGGTGTCTATGTGAGGTGGCTAGGTGAGGTGTGCATCCATTTAATTAAAGTAATTAAATTAATAAATGGAGTGAGGGTGAGTATTGAATTAATTATGGATAATTAAATTAATGTTAATATGGGGTGAAAGGGGGCTAATGTTAGGTGAGTATGTTTAAGTTAGTTATTCGAAAGGGGACCAAGGGGAGTGTGACCCAATTTTTGTGTCTACACTGGTGGCCATATCAGCAATGACATGTACCATGTTATTGAGTGAAAGGAATGAGGCACGCGAGGAGACATGACAAGCTAGAGAGGCGGCGGGTGAAGGTCCTTTAGTGCAGGATGTGTTTGCTCAATTCATTGCATTGTAGAGTTGGTTCACGAAGCGATCACAGAGGTGACACTATTATAGAGATATGTGGAGAGATATCGAGGTCACGATCAACGGTGTAGAGTTAGTGGCGAAGCGTCGAGTTCTAGAGCACTCATAGTACAGGATAGTGATAGTGATGACAAGATATGATTTGTATTGATGTATTCAATGTAGGGGCATTGCCCCCAATTATGAGATGTTTTGTAACTTTGATTGTGATCGATATATATATGGACGGATTTATTATATTCATTGTGTATTGATGTGATGATGATGTATTATTTATGCAATTGATGTTACTTTTATATGACTCTTAATGTGTTTGGATATTGTTTTTATTTGTCGAATTGATTGTAAAGTATAGTTATCGAGTAATGCGTAATGCGATGATGATATATTGTATATGATATTAGATGATGTATGTAATATGGAATTGTGATGAATGGTCAATTTTCATGTAAAAGTATGATATAGTCGTTATAGTGTAATGAAGCATATGTTAGTAAGATGAAGATAGGGGAGAATACTTTTTTATCATTAAACGCTTGATCGGAGCTACGAACCGAGAGGGTTGACGGGACCCCACCCATTACAACCAATGTCCTGAGACCAGATATTACAATTAATCCAACACAAACCACGACCACTGAGCCCACACCGATGATGCAATTTTCTACCACTACCATTTTTAGGGCCATCACCATGCGAATGTCAATTCCGGTGATTCAAAGTCCACCACCACCAAGAATAACCGCCAGCCATAACCACCGGTGATGCAACATCCACCACCACCATAAACCACCCCGAAGGGATTGCGCCAATGGGATTTGAACTTGGGTGGATCCAAACACAAACGTCTATCTTAACCGATCCACCCAAACCCCATTGGCATAGGAGGAGAATATTAGTGATGGACCCAACCTATAGATGATGAGGTTCATTAAGATAACACCCCTCAACAATCAATAAAGAACCATGTAATGTAAGAGTGCGTCATCGGGAAATGATTCAATAGGGTGCGCTAGATGAAGTGATAGAGCGTGTGAAGAGAGGTTCGTATTGTAATAGATCCTCAATAGTCATGTAAGAATCGTAATAACATGAGTGTGTCATTGGGGATGAGGTGATAATAATCACCTACCAAAGACCAAGGCAGTGCAAAACAGTGGAAGCGTGTGGGATGGAAGCAATGTGAGTGTATGAGCTAAACTGAATTTCATATGGAGCAACGGTAGGAGATACAAATGCCAAGGGATGTGGAAGCCAATATGAAGCAGTAGCATGATGTGATGGATGAGATGGTGCAAGCGATGGATGGACGTGATGGAGAGCGCGCATGAGTGACGACTTGTGGTGATGGATGAACAATAACCTTAGCACTCGTGGAGTAGCTCAAGGGAGAGGATACACGTACCGCTCACGTGAATGAGAGCCAAAAAGATGATATCCTTATCCTCTAATTATTGCAAGCTATCATGAAGGGCAAAGCAATCATTATCCCTATGGCCATTGATACAATGATAATTACAATATGGTCGATCACGTTGATGTTGTAAATGATGTTGTGGATGATGTTGGTTAGAAGGTAATCAAATTAAATGCTCATTGAGAAAACACACATCACATCATGTGGTCTAGTGTGATGAGAGAAATGTAATGGCTCACACGACATAGGTGTAGAAGATTGAGGTGTGGCCTACCATAGAGTAGGAGAAGAAGGACACTTTTGTGATGTAGTAGGTTGAGCTTGCTTGCAAGGAGGAGATGGAGATCATGTAGGACACTCAACTGATGGTAATGGAGAAGAACTAGATGATGTAGTAGTAGTAACTATAGGTGGAGGATCTATAACATGTGTGGCAATGAGGTCTTGTTCTAGATCAATAACTCTATAGCATAGAAGTGTGAATGATTCACATGTGTCGTATTGTAACCTTTGTTTTAGTGTGGGAATCAAACCACGACAAAAAAATAAATTGCTTCTCTAGATCGATAGGTTGAAATACTAATTGGTGCATACAAACATTGAATCGTAAGATGTAATCCATGATAGGTTTTGTTTTTCCCTGATGTAAAGTAGGTAGATGATCATAAGTAACTCTAGGGCCATTGTTGATGATAAAGCGATGGAGAAAAGCTTCTTCCATCTCATGATAAGTGCTAATAGACCCAAATGGTAGGTGAGTATACCATTGCAAAGTGTCATCGATAAGGCTATGGTGAAAGGCTTTAAGCAATAATTGATCATTAGAATATGAAGCCATAGCCATATGATAATGCTTGAGATGTAAGTAGGGGTTTCCAGTACCATCAAAACATGAAAAAGGTAGGCATGATAAAATCCTTAGGAAATGTTGAATTATGAATCTTATTAGGAATAGGGTTGTCATGCAATGAATTGTTATCAATGGAAGCATAGTAGGCCTTGCTTTCTAATGTGAGTGATTGAACTCTGAGATTGTAAGTGACCCACAACATGCATGAGAGATAAGATGTCTTGTGAAGGAATAGTAGAAGATGGCAATAATGTGTTAAGTGGTTGAACTTTGCCATTGTGAGTAATCATAGGTACATATAGAGGAGACAAAGGATATTTCGATGCTAAAGGAACACTAGGTATAGGCGCCGAAGAAGCTATAGGTGATGAAGGACATGGAACATCCATAGAAGCGGTAGGACTAGCATCGAAACATCCCTAGGAGATAAAGCGACAGATGGAGATGGAGTGATAGGAGGAGGTGAAGTGGTAGGAGTAGATGAAGTAATGGATGGAGATGACTCATGCACAATATTAGATACAACCTTAGGAGAAGATGACAATGGAGCAGGAGATTCACACTCAATAGTATGTAAAGTAGTAGAATCATGACTATCAATTATTTTGTCAAAATTAGAGAGAGACTCAGATATGAAAATGTCATTAATTGGATCATCAACATAGTGTGAATGAACATGTGGATAAGTAGGTGATGGATCATGAGAAGCATTATCAGAAATAGAATAAGAATGAGATGTAGATATAGTAGTGGTCTAATAGTAGAATTCTACTATATCTCAAAGCTAATCGTATAACATGGTGTACATTGAGTAAAGCTCATCGATTAGAAAAATTCCAATAGTAGAATTCTCAAAGCTAAGGCATTCGGCATTGGGCTAAGAGATTTTGTTGAATATGATTTAGCATAGTAACATCACGATATAGGGTAGTGAGTTTAGTGATGGTGGCCTCATCATAGATAGGATTAACACTCATATGAGGCATGATGAATTGAGAAGGAGATGATCTATCCATAGCCATATAGGGTTTTTGTGGATCGTAGGGAAAACTGTTCTAATCTATGGTTTCATCAAAATGATTCTATAAAATTTGAATTTTATTATGAATCTAATAGTACAACAATGAAATGTAAATGCTAAGTAATTTTTTTGGAATTGTGATGAAATAAAATGAAAGGGGAAAGGTACTTACCTGATTTGGACTTACTTCACAATGATCCGAGACTCAACTGAGTGATGAAATGGCGGAACAGAGTGTAAGAACGAACCTTAAAAAGTAGCAAAGAAGGCAGATCTAGACAAACTGTGATGCCTAGGAAGGATAAGGGCACCTATGGGCCCCTAGTCTAAAGTCCTGGGCACCCCGGCATCCGTGAAATGGCTCGAGTCCGATTCGATATGGTCGTTATGTCTTCCATTTGACCTCTCAAAATTTTGCATGCTCCTTAATTCAAATGCATTTGACATCATCAACCCAACGGAGAAATAGAACATAAAATAACTTTTCGAGCCAAAAACCAAAAAATTGAGTTTTTGGGGGTATAATATATTATTTTTACTTGGAAAATGCTCAAAAATACATTGTAACCATTTTCAAGAGCTGAAAATACCTCCTTTTTGAATTTTGAGCCAACTCACCTTTTTAGTGTAAGAAGGGGAAACAATGAGTTGAGTTAGCATGGGGACCATAGAGGAGTTAGAGAAAAATAATGTTTGGGCCATGAAGAGGATTCTATGAGCTTTCATTTGAGCACTTGTTTTCCTTTTGAACACACTTGGAGCTCTGTAATGTTTTGGTGAATATGACCTTTATCCGAGACCAAACACATTCACAAAAAGCGTTAAGAGTGAATGTGTACCCAAGACTAGTCCAAATATTCTAAAATATGACTAGAACTATACTAACATGAAGTAACCTTTGAAACATTTCTAATGACTACAACTAGGATTCACGAAACCACCCGAGTTCTCCCAAGACTCTACCTAAAAGTTGATACTTGTAAAGAGTTTCATACCACGAAATGGCAATTGATGCAAAGTACCATGCATATATTCTTTATTTACACCAGCTCAATCAATTAACCAAGAAGTTAGAGTCATCACTTAGCCAAAAATGACCAATACCTTGAACTATGCTTCAACTCAAGAAGCCAAATCTTTCTCAAAATCCTATAATGCATTAAACCAATGTACCAAAGGCTAAAAATGTCTTAAACATGCTTAAATACACCGAGAAACATGATCATGTACTTCACAAAGTTTCATACCACCATTTACACCCAATCTCATAGTCTATAAGTTTGGTAACTCCTACATCTTTTATTCTTTTAATATTTAGACCTTGCATTTTTGCGTGTAGCCCTTCAAAACCCCAAATTTTGATGAAACTAATTTTTTCAAAGAATTAACCCTCGATTTGTCAAGATTTATAGATACCCATTTTGCTCTTTAAAGTGCATACAAAGTTTTAGGGCTTAACTCCTTACCAATCCAATTTTATTCTCTTTTTAGCATTTTGTACTAGGTCGCTCTCTAATTCTATAAAATTTGAATTTTATTATGAATCTAAGAGTACAACAATGAAATATAAATGCTAAGTAATTTATTTTGTAATTAAGATGAAATAAAATGAAAGGGGAAAGGTACTTACCTGATTTGGACTTACCTCGCAATGATCGGGACTGAACCGAGTGATGAAATGGTGGAACAGAGTGTAACAATGAACCTCAGAAAGTAGCAGTGAAGGTAGATCTGGACAAACTGGGGTGCCTAGGGAAGGATAAGGGTGCATGGGCACCCTATTCTAAATTTTGGGCTCCTAGTCATGCAGTGAAATGGCTCACACCTCCGAACACCTTAGACCACTTATACCCACCTTGACAAAGTCTTCTCACCACTGCAACAACTCTCTTAGTCTAATTCGATATATGGTAGTTACATCTTCGCAATAATTCACCTTTAGTCAGGTGGATGTCGCACTTGGTTCACTAATGTCGTTGTCAACCTCCAATGAATAAGTCACTTGCAAAACCCCAGACAAAGTATCAAACCCTAAAAAATAAATATGCAAATGAATGGGTCAGATTGTTCTCAGCTGCCAAATGGATGGACTTATGACTGATCGTTGCACTACATCTCAGACCCGATGTAGTTCTATGTGATTGTGTGTGCAATGATGTGCCTAGGGTTCCCTAACGCCAATGATGCCAAAGTAACGGGCAATAGCTAGATAAAATTCAAAATGGTGGATGGAATAGAATAGACTCTCCTTCCTATGCATTGTGTATGTAAAATAGTGCCCAAATGCAGTCCCTTGCTCTATGTAGATAGCTAGCCCTTAGTAGAAATATTTTGCCCTTAAGATGGTGTGCATGGTGTGCTTATATAGGGATCTCTTGTTCAAATTTCACACTAATGACCCGACATGCCGACTAGTACCTAGGGAGATGGGAGGGAAAACAATAAAGACCGACCTCAAATTTCTAAATTAAAACCAAGTGTGATGGGGACCAGGGCGCCCCAGGTGCCCTAATCCCTATCTAGGTGCCCTAGTCAAAGACTAGAGATGACAACTGAGTGAACAATGATAGATAGGAGCCCCTAAAACTTGACTAGAATTGTGCGGGTGAGTGATGAATGTGTAAGAAAAATAACAACAAAGACCAACAAGACTAATGACCAAACTACGGAATGGGTCATTAGTGAATACTTTTCTTACGCAAGATCCATATATAAAACAACATACTTGGCGGTATAATAATAGTAGTAAGTGCGTGATTTTGTGACTACACTTTCTAGCTCTATTTACCCTCAAAGCTTATTATGAAGAAAACTACAAACCTTCAAGAAAACTTGATTGGATTTAGATACCCTTTATTAAGGTCATGCTTTGTGGTAAATTTCATCCCTCAACTCAAAGTACAATTCACCCAACAATTCCTTCCTCGTTCTAGGCTTGTTGAAATTAGGTCTCCTAGGATTTCATATAAAATTCCAAGGGTTTGCAATTTGTCAACTTATTTCACACCTCTGAACACCTTAGACCACTTATACCCACCTTGATCAAAGTCTTCTCACCACTCAACAACTCTCTTAGCTTCATTCTACCTTCATTTCATGTTTTTGGCTTCTTGGCTTATCCTCTTGTTTACTCTAAACACCACACTATACTCAACTCTGTTTCTTAACCTTTCTCTGACTTTCTCAAGTTTCTTACTCTCATTACATTATGACAACACCTCTTAACCCTTATACTCAAGTCACTCACCTACCTTCATTAAATACATCTTCCTATTCTTAGCCAACTAGCTCCTTAATGCTCCTAAACTAGACTATACTTGTATAACACGCCTAGGTTTCTTGTGTTTGTTGACCTGTAAGGTACTATTTCATCACTTTTAAGGTTTATCCTCACTCCATCACACTATCCCAAACATTCTTGAAATCAAATACCATATAATTCCTTTATAAGACATTGTTTTCATCAATTTTTGGTCATGATTGTCACACTTTACTAGTTTAGTGTGTAACTCACTTCTTTCCTTTTATTTCTCAATATTATGACTCATACAAACCCTTTTCCCTCATTATTAAGTCTCTAAAATACCCATACACCATCCAAGATCTTTTTAATCGTTATCAAATAATCTTTTCCAAGAACAACTAACACACCCAAAATCGACTAAGACCGCCCGAGTTCCTCTATGGGACGACACATGCATCTTTCTTCAAAATACTTGGTTTCTTTAGTTCATTCACCAATTCTTGTATCTTCCTATCTTTGATAGTTGCTTATTAAACTTACCAATGGTTTTACATATCTCTCAAGTAGATATTAGACTATCATACAAAGTACATTTCCTTCTCAAGTTCTTAAAATTGTGCACACATAGTCAAGTATGTGTTTAACAACTTTGGACTAATAATCTCACATTCCCTATTTTGACACTTCATGCCCTCCTTATCTCACCCTAATCTCATCAATAATCCACTTACATTTGGTTTCAAAGGCTACTTCTTATCATCATACAATATCCTTTCTTCCTAAACCCCTATGACATTCTAGAGTATCTTGGATTGAGATAACAATTTCTTGTTAATTTTCACCCTATTTGGATTATAATAACTTACTTGATGATTTCTCTAGCCTCTACAACCCTTAATGACACTCTTCCACCCTTCTCACTCTATGACATAGGTTATGGTACACAACCAAGCATTAAAATGATTGTCAAACCCATAAATTACAATTTTTACTCCTCCACATACATATGCAAGAACAAAAATCCAATTACTAACCCTTAAATTTTCATGAATATATCCTACACAAGTCAATCCTTCTTACAAGATTTCATGCATTCATTATTTCAAATCTCTTCCTTCTATTCAATACAAACAAGTTCTTACCTTAGGTCATACACAATCCTAAATCCTTGTATTGATTGTCTTCTTTGTCATTATCACACCCACAGACTTCTTCATGCCCTCATTAGGTCTATACAATCTTCATATACCCGTAGGAACATTCATTCACCTTATCAATGAGATTAAAACCTAAATTCTCAAACATATAATGCATAATATTACAATACACACTCAAACACAATTTTTACACCAAAAGGAAGCCCTTTAATTGATATCATATCAACATTACAAGCTTCAAGATCCCTTCTCGCCCTATTTCGAGAGATATTCCACACACACTAACTCTCTCTAACAACCTCCACACCACCATCATTCAAATTATTTTTTATGATAATGAAAAGGTAGAAGTGGTTAGGTTTGAACCACCTAACTCACCCATAATTAAGTAAACTATAGTGAGTTACCACTTGTTAGAGTTATGTAGGTCAAGTTCTATGCGATTTTATAAGTCTCATGGCCCCATTGCATCATTTATTACACCATTACTCAATTTAGACTAACTTCTAACACCTGATCCTAAACACACTTAGTATGACAAATTCAAATATTCAAAAGGCCATTTTGGAGGGAAAACTCCAAATGGTCATTTATTACATAACCATGAGTCCAAATGGACTAGAAACACCTCCTAAGCATCCAAATGGACCTAAGACACCCTAAACAAATATGACAAGCCAAAATTAGATATGTACAAGTGATGCTCCCATCAACAATTTTGACCGAAACTCCTAAAAAGGCAAATTTTATTTGGGGTTGTCAAGTAAAATGCCTAGACATTTTTTTATTGGTAAAGGGGGAAAATTAGTAGGGGCCTAACCTTCATTACAACACAATGAGGGGTCTCAAAGCACCAAGATATAGCTATAAGAACAATACAAAACAAAATAAAACCACAACAAATCAACAACCGCAAAGAGATAGTTCTCGTACATCATAACTACAATAGAAAGACACAAAAATACAACAAATCTCCCTATTAGAACAATTCAACTATTTATAAGAACTTTTTTTCTAGGAGGTGAACTCCTTGAGAGGCGAACCGATTTCACATTTTCTGGACCACCCGAGTCCACCTTTCTTCCCTAGGAATTTCTCTAAAGAAATCTTTGTTCAAGCATGATCTTTTAATATGATTCCCGAAAAGGGCCTTCCCAAAAGTTCAAAACTTTCATCCATCTATCTCTATTTTCAATGGAAATGAGAGTAGAACCAATATAAAGTGGTTCTCCCTCATCCATAGTCTTAAACGAGCCTTTCTTAATTTCCTCCTCTTATTAGATAAAAACTTTTGTAGTGTTTTGCCTAGACATTTTACATGCCAATAAAACCCTATAAATCGAAACACAAAGACAATATTAGATTCAAAATAAAGAGATATGTTTGTAACAAGATTATGTCCCATCGTGGTCACCAAAATGTATACAAAAATGAGGTTGCTAGTATGTTAGATGATTAAAATCAAAACTACTCAAATCTAATCAATACATAATAAAATGGGCTTAAGGAACCATTGTCTATTTGTTACGGGATAAAGTATCTAGTTCTTCCATAGTATAAGCAATATATAATCTCTCTTTGAATATGAAAAATAAAACTTAGAAAATAATTAGTATGTTTTTGTGGTTAGGGGACTCACCTTACTCACATCCCTAACCTTTTCAAGGATGATAAAAAGACATGACAAGTAATGCCAAAATGATTAATATAAGATTGAAAATAAATGTTGGTATACCTAATCGAAGGCTTACAAAAACCCAATGATCAAGATAATTCTGATTTGTTTTGGATGACAAGAAATCATCTAATGATCACAACCTATTTGCTTAAGCAACTAGGACTTTACATAATCTCTACAAAATATGACTATCACATATTTGCGCTTGTTCTATATAAATCACCTTTGTCTTTGGAAAACTTGCAAACAAACAAACATGATTTGATGGATGAAAGTTTAGCTTGAGGAAGGATGGACCAAATGGTATTATTTTCTAGATTTTGGAGATGGAGTTGGGTGGATTTAAGGATTTCTTTCATGCCTTATGAATTTTTATTATTTTAAATTTGTTTTTATGTAATGTTATAACTTTAATGATTTTTTATTATTTTATATGTGTTTCATTATTTTTATGGGATTTTAGTATTTTATATTATTTTGGTATTTTATTACGTCTCTATTATATTTTATTAATATGATCTTATGTGCAAGATGCATTTTCTAGTGTCTATAGTACTAATTCCATTCCAATTTAATATAAACCATCTGAATTGTATACCCATATTTGACCTATGTGAATTATTATCATCTTGCATACCTTTGGCTCTTGGTTTTGATTTATGTTAACTTTTGAAAAAGTCCATGATATGCCTCCTTGTGATATGAGGTATTTATTCATGTATCACTTAGCTCAAATAAGAAAATTCGTTTCTTGTAATAAGTATAATCAAATCATCTAGGATGTGAACTATATAATTAATAGGTACTAAACATGGTTGTAAAATCAATGTGCATCAAATATGATCAATAAAGAAGTAAAATATGCCATCTCATGGGAAAGCATATGGTAAACATGTCTAGTAATCCATATAAATAAACGGCTAAGAGAATAACAATGAACAATAGAGTAACATGTTAATAAACACTTAACTTGAAACCACTGGAACCATTGGGACTTATGGCATGACAAGACATGATATGGTAGACCCATCATAAAACATAAATGACTCACAAGACATTATGATGACGATTTGTGTGTATGCTAAGAAAGTATATGTAAAATAATAGTGTGTCTATAATACCATAAATGTGGACATAAGACACTTAGAAATAATCCTTTATATTTTATCTCAACCCTTTCCCATATATACAATTAATTGAATTAACATTATATGCATCTCACTCAATTCCATACTCCAAAGCCATTAACTTAGTACTTTTCGTGCCCAAAATCAAGACAAGCCCAAGGTCTCTATCTCTGTGGCTCCTCCTGAGTCACCTAATCCATCACCATTTAAGGCTAAAATTTCCATACTTGCAGCCCTTAGAATCGATCAACTACATATATTCAAAATATTGTGCTCAAGCGAGAGACATCAAGATCAAGTTAAAATGTCCCTCTACGAGCTCGTTCAGAACTCTCCCCATCATCTCCAAGCCATGATCGAAGCCCTCCAATCAATCTCGGTTATTTCCAATGAGCCCCAACCTTTTTCCAACCTTATTGGTACTTTGAATATGTCAGGTTGCAATTGTATGTAATGACTCTAAGATCTCGTCACTCCAACTTGAAGACCATGATCTTCCTCTTTTTGTCACCACCCAAATCAACGACACTCTTGTTAAAAGAGTTATGATCAATAACGACACTAACATAAACATCATATCATATCATGCATTCAAACAACTCTAATTACCCAACACCATTGTCACTCAATCACCTATCGTTCTACATGCATTCAACGATATTTTCGCCCCCTCACAATGTACAATTATCCTGCCCATCAAAATAGGTCCAAAAATCCTCCCTGAACTCTTCTAACTTGTAGAAGGTGAGTTATAGTATAACATATTACTTGGTCTTCCCTGGATACGCACAATGTGTTGTGTCCCATCCATTCTACATTGATATCTCAAGTACAAACATGAAGGTAAGACTATCGTGGTCCTTGCTTATCTAAATCCATTTAAATCTTACCACATGACATAAAAACTTAATGACGTCCTACTTCCTTTGTAAGATACTACATCTACAAAAAGCTTCCACAAATTCTTCGGTCCCCACATCTAAAATATCAAATGATGACTCTTTTGATGACATCATGTAATACCTTTCATTGGGGAGTACCACCTCCTATCCCTTAACACGCTTCCCATACCTAAAATGTATTGAAGGCCCGACAAACAACCACTTTACGATCCCAATGTAGGAAACATCATCTCCTTTGGCCCTCCATTCCTTTGAACACGGTTAGTGTACAAGGCATTGACCACCCTTCACCCATCTCAACAACCAACCGCACGCAAAACTTTTCTCCTCATATTTCTCATTCTTTGATAAGCCTCGGTTTACCCAGCACTTATCTCCATCTATGTGTCTGAAAAGGATTTAGCCTTGGTTGTTATGAACAAGGTCTCCACAACTTCCCCTTTGAGGAATTCCACAATCCTTATGAGAAATATGGCCTAGGATTCAAACCATCCTCCTCCGACTCATCCCCATCAACATCAAAATCCCAATTATCCTCATCATTTCCCACGTCAAACTCTCCTTCAAATAATGATTATATCGTATCCATCCCTCCTAACTTTTTTTAGCCATCACCATCACACTTGGACCATTAACCTATCAGGTTAATGGTAAGAATGAATATATCCCTTTAAGCTTACCTCACATGATAGAAGAAGATTCTTCTACCATAAACATTCTCCACTGTCATGATGATGACACCATCCTAACCTATATGGGTGTTGAGGATCATTATCTTCAGAAGACCCTTCCATCCGACACGTCTACCCTCCTTAATGAATCCACTTTCAATATTAACATGAGGACGTTGCAAGAGTCACACATTGTCAAAATCGATTAAGCCTTAGACTCTCGTGAACTCCAACAATTCATCAATTTCTTATCCAAACATAGTCAAGCCTTTGCATGGTCATACAACGATATGCCTAACATAGACCCTAACATCATCATCCACAATTTTGTCACCACCCCGGATGCCAAACATGTGAAGCAAAACTTCGTAGGATGCATCTTTGCATCACACTTCTAATCAAAGAAGAACTTCAACGTATCCTTTTATCCAACTTCATACTACCCATTAATTATCCATAATGGGTTTCTAACATCCTACGCATCACTAAATCTACTAGAAAATTACACATCTATAAAAATTTCTTAGACTTGAACCTTGCCTGCCCTAAAGATGATTTTCCTCTACCCAACATTGACTAGCTCATCAATTTAATAGCAGACCATGAGATGTTATCCCTTATGGATGGTTTTTCTGGTTACAATCATATCTTAATCGCACTAGAATATCATCACAAGACCTCTTTTATCACCCCATGGGGAACCTTCTGCTATATAGAGTAATGCCCTTTGGATTGAAAAATGCAGGAGCTACTTATCAACGTGTCATGACCTACATCTTCCATGATCTTATCCACAAAACCATGTAAGACTACGTTAACGATCTCTTAGGTAAATCCAAACAACGAAGAGACCATCTAGCCATTCTTGATATGATATTTGTGCATATTCTACAGTTATTCCTTTGCCTTAATCCCACCAAATGCGTATTTGGAGTTCTCATAGAAAACTCCTTGGATTCATAGTGTCTATCGGGGAATTGAAGTTGACCCCGCTAAATTCAAATCCATTCTCAAAATTCCTCCACCATCTAATCTTAAGTGACTTCATAGTCTTCAAATAAACTTCAATCTATTTGGCACTTCATCTCACAATTATCAAACCATTGTCAACCCTTCCATCATCTTCTACGAAAAGATATCCACTTCAAGTGGGAATACCATTGTCAACAATCCTTCGACTCCTTCAAACAATATATTTTATTACCACGATTACTTACACCTCCACCCAAGGGGAGGCATATTATCTTTATATCTCCTCAATTGACCATGCCTTGGGAGCCATGCTTGCCCACCGAGATGACCAAGGTAAGGAACAAATTTTCTATTACATAAGCTTCACCTTCATGAGTACAAAACCGTTATTCAGAAGTCAAAATGGTGTGTTGTGCCTTGTACTTCATAACTTCTAAACTTCATCACTATTTACTTAATCACAAAACATATATAGTCACAATTTCAATCCACTAAAATCTATACATTCCAAACCATATCACAACGATCACATCACTAGATGGCTCATGCTCATGACTAAATTTGACCTTGAGTTCATCTCTCAAAAATACATTAAAGGGTAGGTCATTGTTGATCAACTCACAAAATCTCCCCTTCCATCTAATAAATTACCCTGTGAACACTTCCCTGACGAATCAATCAACACTCTCGATCAAGACAACACCCCTCTCAAAATGACCTTGTTCTTCACGGATCTAAATGTAGGTAGGGGAAGTGCCAAAATAGTCATAATACCACCTTGGGACACTCCTATTCCATTATCTTTCAAACTAAACTTTGAATGCACTAATAACATGGTAGAATATGAAGCCCTCATTATGGGACTCCAGATCGCTACCTTTCTAGGTGTACAAATCTTGATTGGCTCATAACTTGTCATTAACCAAATTAAAGGAATCTATCAATGTAAAAAGAAGGTCCTTCAGAAATACAAAACCATCATCAAAGATCTCCTACAACTCTTTGACCATTATGAAATCCAAACAACCCCTCGATCATCCAATTAATTCGCATATAATGGCTTCTTTTGCCTCTCTTATTCCTCTATCACCCGATGATTCCAAATTATTTGTCATCATACACAAACTCGATCAACCATCCTACACCAACACTGATCTCCCAACCATCAATCATATAGAAGATAGCTCATCTAATACTTGGTACAATCAAACATACAACTATCTTTCCACCAACAAAATTCCTACTCGATCTATCCAGAAATGGAAAAAGATGTTTTCAACAACGTGCATCTCGTAGGTCATAATAGGAGTATCCTTTACAAAAGAGGATTTGATGACCTCCTCCTCTAGTGTCTTAAAACTCTAGAGGCTTGTCTAGCTATCCAAGAGGTCTACAATGACATTTGAGGTGGAAACTTCAAAGGTTTGGAATTCACCAAACACATCTTACACATGGGCTACTATTGGCCTACACTTAATCAAGATTGTTGTGACTACGTTAAGAAATGTGTTAAATGTCAACAACATGCCAACCTCACACATGTTCCTAGTCACATTATTCATCTAGCTAGGATCTTTGGCCCTTTCTCACAATGGGGACTTGACCTCATCGGCCTTATCAACCCTCGCTCATCACAATGACACAACTCCATTATTACAACGATTGAATATTTCACAAAATGGGTGGAAGTAATCCCCTAATTTTTACTAAAGCAGATAAAATTGTTAACTTCATCCATTATCACAATATCTTTCACATTAGTATTCCTCATAAAATCATCACAGATAATGGTAAATCATTCAAAAATAAAAAAGTTCAAAAACTTTGTGACACCTACAACATCAAACTTAGCTTTTCTACACCATACTATCCACAAGCAAATGGTCAAGCAGAGGCCTCTAACAAAACACTCAACAAAATCCTCATGAAAACTGTTGATCAAGTTGGGAGGGATTAACATCTTTAAATTCCCTTTGCCTTGTGGTCCTATCAGACTAGCATCCATACCCCAACAAGTGTTACACATTTCTCTTTAGTCTACAACATAAAAATTGTTCTTCCCTTTGAGGTTTAGATTCCATCATTACACGTTTTCTCGTAGAGATTTCTCTCGATGAGGACTACCATCAAGAATGTTTATCACAACTTGAAATGTTAGATGAATATTGTCTTAACCACACTTGAACACATCAATATATATCAAGAATGAATCAAACAACCTATAAAAAATCTCAAACAACATGACTTTAATATTGGTGATCTTGTTCTTAAAGAAAACCAACATGTCACTAACATGGAAAAGAGAAAATGTGGAAAATTTTCTATAAATTGGCTTGGACCATATATTATCACTCATAAATATGGGTCCAGGGCTTATCGCTTAGCATCACTTGATGGTAAACCTGAAAAGGAGCCTCTTAACGCCCAACATTTGCAATTGTTCTACTATAAACTTATCAACTCATGAGACTTTAGTCAAACTACGATCTTCATCCATCAACCCACAAATCCTATCACTCTTGTAATGATTTGGAATCATGTGGTCTTTTATCAAGATACATATCGATACCTTAAATACGAGAACCACGGCTCTACTCATCACATATTCCTTATGGACAAGTTCCCTACTCACAATTAGGGAACCATGCAATCATTACTCACACCATCCCCCTATCTTATCCTATTTAACAACATGATAAGGACATAAGTGTAGCTTGCACACTTACTTATCCCCTTCTACGTGGTTACCCAAGGTTTCCCTCAACTTAAAATCAAAATATCTATGGGATGGATACAATCAAAATATAGACCGATCCCTCAAAGGACGGCTATCAAAAAAGCAAACATGTCAAATAAAGTTATAGACCACTCCCTCGAAGGATGGCTACCATGAAATCAAAAATAAATAAAATTATAGACCACTCCCTCAAAGGATGGCTACCCAATCAAATGCACAATAAGGACTTCCCATATTGATCAGTCCTCACATCAAAAAGGGGCTTCCCACATCGATCAACCCTCATACAAAAAAAAAAAAAACAACCATCCTAGAAAGCTTCCTGCATTGATCAACTTTCCCCAAATGCAAGCTTCCCACATTGATCAACTTGTATCATATATAATAAATTTGGGGGAAAAAAACCATGGGAACTATCCAAAAGAACCCATTTCCCTGTTTGTTATACACAAAACCTTTCCTATGTTGGAAAAGGATAAGACCCATATATCTCATATTTATCTATGATCCTAGTATGACTAACCATTATGGGTCATACGTTAACATCTAATACGATGCCGCATGTGTAGTATCATATGTATAAATTAGTTTACCATCACACATTATATGTGTCCAGAACAATAAAGAAACAAACATTTCACAATAAGTTTTTATCCATCGTATAAGTGCATAAATCATACAACAAGATTACCATTTGCCACGACAATGTCTAAAATCATTAAAATCATATTATAACACATGCATCTATAATATAAAATCATACATTTCAAATATTTCCATAACTCATCATATCATAACATAAATCATTAATTAAAACCTCATCAATCACATCTACATCCATCACATTGCAATCATAATTAAAACACAAACATAACCCAAATGATATATATATATAATGATATATATATATAACCCATATAATATATATATATATATATATATATATATATATATATATATATATATATATTGTCTATACATATACATCAAGGTCTATACATATGGGCAAAAAAAGCCTCGTGTATAAAAATATACATCATCGATAAATGCTCCAATGAACCTCATACATCAAATTCATATCTACAAAACTATTGAGTAAACTAAATTTTCATCAAATGAACACTCCCCTACATTGCTCCCCGAGCTCCATTTGGCCCTTTGTCTTGTCCTCCATCTATATCTCGAGGTGGCTAACCCACGCTCATAACACTACCCGATGGATCCTCCCATTGCCACGCTAAAAATACAATATAGTGAGGATCATTGATAATCCTTCACCTCACTATATCCTCATAATATCACATGACTCCTTGTATAGTGCTTAGTAGTTGGCTATACCCACACTACTAGGTGGTCACATCTATCCACTCATTTGAGCCATAAGTAGCACTTTCTATAGCTTAGCTCTTGAAATTAATGGCCCCATCATTTTAAAGGCCTTTCGCAAGGTCTCTTTATCTCATCTATATCTATATATGTCGTCGGTTATGGCTTGTGCAAGCTCTACCTATCGTATTAACTCGTTGGCTATGTCCATCTCTCTCACAAGTCAGTGCGGCTCACTTAGCCAACAACATGGCCTTCTCATTCTCTAAACTCGCTACAGTGGCCTCAAACAATGCCACTATATCCTCCTCATCTCCACCATCACCACCACCACCAACCTCCTGAGGTGCAGACTCCACATGGGCCCACACCCCCCTTTTGAACCCATCTAACTACCCCTTCCACCATATAACGTACGCCTCCATCACTCCAACATCATCATATCTAGTCAATGCTCCCTAAACATCTACCCCCTCTTCACCGGCCATGTCAACCACCTCCTAAACAACCGACAATGCTACGTCATACTCTGCATCATCCCACTAATAGGCCACTATCATGTGTCCAAAAGACATCCTCGAAACAAGCCAAACTGTCATCTAACACAACCAAACCTAATCAACTCCCATTGATCCTCCCTCCGGCCTCACACCTACCTATCATGTTGTAGTGCCCTCAACTCTCCCTCTACACTAGGCCATATTGGGAAACTTGTATAGGGCCTCCAAATAAAGATCGCTAACCAATAAACCAAATGGCTAGGAGCTACCTGTAATAATCCTCACCTCATACATGCCCGGTAGTTGTAAAATCAGATCTCTATCTCATGAAACCAACATGGTACTATAAAGTGACCCATAAATCCCAATGCAATCCTCACAATCGAGCCACTGTAATGTGCTCGTAGGCCCAACACTCTAATAAAAATGACACGTCCACTCCAAACTAACGTTTAGTGCTCCAGGACCACAACTCCTTATAAACATGAGCCAGCAAATCAAGGGCCCAAGAAAACATTATCATGTGCTCTAGCATATCTCCCACAATCCCATGTTAACATCCACAAAATTTGGCCTCTGTGGAACTCCGGTAAGGCGTAGCAATTAATACCCATCATCATCGATGTCATCAAGGATCGATCCTCCTCATCTTCAATGTATAGGGCTCCATATGAAAATCCCCCAGAAGTGTACACTTCAAAATCATCATCATCCCTATACAATCACCGCATCATAATGCCCATACCTCCCTAATTAATAGTATAAACATGTTCACCTCTATACTTGACACGCACAAGATCTGGTGCACATCCTCCAAATTCACCGTCATCTCTCTTGTAGGAAATCAAATAGTGCTTGTAACATGGATCCATCTCTCAAATAATTCCAACAACAAACCCATGTCTCTATTAATGCGTTTATAATGACTAACTAACCAAAAATGGACTAAGTAGTATATAGATAGTTAATCTAAGCTATGAACAATTGTAAATAAAGTAAATAAATGCAGTAAAGAAGTATGTAAGCAAGCTAAACAACTATGCAAAAGGAAATGCTAACCCTAATGTGCAAAAGAGAGTGAGGAAAGAACTCAACTGATAATGATTCTCGCCGAGAGTGTCGTAGAGGTAACTGGAAAAATCAGAATAAGAATGACTATGCAGAAGTCCTAAAAAGGATGGATTTGGAGGATCTAGCTAGATTGGGGTGCTTAGAGGAGGACTGGGGTGCCTGCAGGCACTTTGGTTTGCAATATGGGTGCCATGGTTTGTGTAAAATCTCTGAAACTAGTTTTTACAGGTCAGAAGGTGGTTCGAAACCCTTGGTGTGTATCGCATCAACTTCGTTGTTTTGTGTTGAATGTCGCCAATACTCTAAGATGAAAGAAAGACCTGCAAGAACCAAAAAAAAAAAGAATAATGCATATGAAGGGGTTAGCCTATCCTCAACGGCCACAATGGTGGACTTACTAACTCAGTGTTGCACTACATCTCAGACCGATGTAGTTTTATGTGCAAGTGTGTGTGAACATGCCCTAGGTTGCTCTTGTGTTAGTCACACTTTTGAAGTGGCGAGAAATAACTATGTAGAACATGTGATAAAATGTGTGCTTGGAATATAATAGAATCCTCCCCTATGAAGTGTGATGTAGATGTCCTAGCCTTAATGATGGAGCTATGTGGATGCAAGTGATCTCCAATGTAATAGATGGATGCAACTCTAGATGGAGTGATAGTAGTAAGTGATGCTAGGTCCCTTATTATGGTCTCATAACTTTATATTTATAGGGTTCTCTTGATCTAATTTCATAATTAACCTTGAAAATGCCGACCACAAGAAAAATAAAGATGTCAAATGGCTAGAAAGAGCCCAAAAAAGTGGTGGGAAAGTGCGAAAAGGACCCAGCACTCCTGGGGGGACCAGGTGCCCAGATTAGCATGGGCGCCCAAATGAGGCTAAAATGATAGGAAATGACTGAAATAGACTGAGCATGTGGTTAAAAAGGGTTGGTAATGAAAAAATAAAATAAAACAAGATGGCCAAAAATAAGGGTTAATTTGTACTTTCTTCATTCAAGAACCTTCTAAATAGTAGTATGAAACTGGGATAAATAAATGTCTAAAGTGCATGATTTTGTGACTACAATTATGCATCCCACCCAATCTAACCTCCTCTAAATGAGCCCAATCAACATTTGATAATAACACTCGAACATCATCAAGTATCTTCAGGATCCTATTCCATGTAGTCAAACATCCCTAGCCTACATCCACAATAAAGCAATAAATCATTAAACAATCAATCAATAAATGATAAAAAAACTTTAAAAATCACAACTTTCTAGAATTGTTGGTGACCCAATTAAAATCGTTAGCAATTTCTACTGGCGATTCCAAATTTCATGAAAAAATAAATAAATAAATAAAAATAACAAAAATCCCAAAAAACATCACATGCCTTGGCACAAGTGGGCCCTTGTTGCCTCTACACACCTCTAACTGCTTCCATCTCACTCAAAATAGCAAAAAACTTAGAAATGAGGGGTTCTTAATCTCTTAGGTTCTCAAATTGCAAGTGAACCAAATGAGCCTCCAAATCACATTTTATATCAAAAACAATTTGCCCACCCAATCACTCTGCGATTGGGCTAATCACCCACAATTTTGTCGATCGTTAATGACCTAGAGTAGTCACCCACGATTACCTCCCCTTTATCCAAAACATCATTCTATTGATCTCGGATCCTCATCAAATAATCATTTTCATCATTCTTTGCCAAAATTACACATTTTTCAAGTGTGTCTTTCTTTATGAGCCCCAAGACACTCTAAAAATCAAAATCAATCAATTTATACAAAGTCTTCCTTTATCAAATCCATTTCATATTTTGTAGCCATTAGGGAAACTTTTCCCTTTTTGTCGTTAAGTCATATATCTATACTTCGAGAACCCATTGGTTCCTCTATCACTTGACTTCACGGTCACGTAAGCCCACCTTTGTAGCAACATCATTTATCAAGCCTGCATCTCTCGATACATCGTTGATAGTATACATTTTTAGGAAACTTTTCCCGCATCTACTTCCTATGAATCATAGGTTTATAGGTTGAGAACACATTGGTTCCCCTATCACTCGATTCTTTGGTCACACAAGCCCACCTTTGTGGAAATTCGTTTTCAAACCTAGCCTCGTGCCATCTTAAATGAAACACAATATCATACAAGTATACCTAATCTAATAACCTATTTAAACTAATGATCATTTCACTTCATCTCAATGACCCCCAGTTTGAGGGGGAATCACCTATCTAACACAAATATGATCATTCCACTCATTTTTGTCCAACGGCTTAACCATCACAAACCACTTGACAAAAAGGGGCACAAATCTACACCCTAGGTAACCCGCATACATCCTTCACATTCATATCCCAAATGTTAATCTAATCCTATCAATAAATCATAAACCTATCCCAAGTCATACCCTCACCCCGTAAAACATATTTCTACCCTCGTAAAACTTAATTACCTATCCTAAACCCCCTAACCACCTAAAATCTATTCTAGCCCATTATAGCCCTAACCATCCAACCTCCAACCTCCCTAAAAACCTTATTAACCATTTCTAATCCCACTCAAGCCCAAAACCTTGTTTAGAAGTGGTTAAAATCACTTCCAAGCAAGTTTTTCCCACTTTTTTCAAATCGTCGCTGACCTCGATTATAAAAGTAACCTCAAACCTCCTAGTTGAGGATCCTCGACATCAGAATAAAGATATGTTATTTTGGAGACTTAGACAACATCATCACGATCATCTTGAGACCTTTAACATCCCCGTAAAGCCAACGAAAGCTTTGTAAACATAGTAAGGTTCATACAACATCATTTTCAAGCATTTCTTACCAAGCTAAATCTTTGTCTTCTATTCGCACTTTCAATTTATCAACATATCATATAAAATATCATATCAATCCTTAGATCATTAATTTTATATTTGGTTTGCATTTTATCGAGAAATCAATATTTTACACTTGTTAAGCATGGAAAATGACTAAGTATCAAGGAAATGTTAGCATGCGGGAGAAAGGCACATGAGGATGCACGCGCGAGAGAAACAGGTTAGTGTGTCAAATTCGAGAGGAATACACGCAGAGACAAATTGAACACTTAGCCAATTTTTGGGATGTGGATCTAAATATAGATTTGGAGTAAGCGATCAGCGGGCGTTAAAGATAAGGTTGAAACATGAAGACTTGCAACTCAAGCAAGGTCTATTTTGGGATAAGGAGAAGACCAAGCGACATGTAGAGTTCTAAGCTAATAATAGGATCTGAACTAAGAGTTAATTGTAGTAGATCTATTATAATGAAGGCTTGCATGTTCTTGTACTTAGCTATAGCGGTGCATGGCTATTCTTAGCATGTAGCCTATTTTGAGGATGCATGGCGGTGAAGGGCAGTCCCCACCCCTATCTATATGTGTGATTTGCATAGTTTAGGAGGACCACTTTTGTAATAGAGTTATGTTGTTGGATTATGTGTGCGCATGACTCATGGTGACATTATTATGTATGTAAGAAGCTTCTGTGTCTTACAACAATTAATGTAATGAATCTTTGTGGCTGGATATTGATTGTTGACACATCTGTTAATGATTCTTGCATGGTAAAGTTAATCTTGATTTTGGTATGAGTTAATCTTGTTTATGATTGAGATCTAGATCTGGTTTATGTTATGTAATATACTTAATTATCTGTTATGGATATGGAATATTTGTACAATCATGCTAACTTCTTGAGCAAACTACCATAAAGAGGGACTCTGTACAGGTACCTTGCGCGCT
Organism: Taxus wallichiana var. yunnanensis; assembly: GCA_018340775.1. NCBI lineage: Eukaryota > Viridiplantae > Streptophyta > Pinopsida > Cupressales > Taxaceae > Taxus > Taxus wallichiana. Next base: position 697,299,544 of record CM031239.1, read on the forward strand.
TCGGTGAGTGCTCGTGTTCCGCCTGGGTGATGTGCCAGCGTGCCTTGGGCTTTTGGTGGGTAAAATAAGACTAATACACACCAATCGCCAATGATTTGTCATAATTGCTATTGTCATTTAAACATTTTATCATATTTATCATATATGTTATTATTAACAATATCTTTTTTGTCTAACCTTCCTGTTTCCAAGCTATGTCTCTTTGTAGATGATTGTACTAGGTCAGGCACATCCAATTAGAAACATATACGACATTCCCATCGTCCAACAACCCTTAATGTCAGGGAGTAATTTGACATCATGCATGAACTCACCTTTGTGCCATCGCCTTAACACCAGACATGGAGGACATCAAAGACCAACTCAAAATCATACTAAGAAGAACGGGATGTTGTTGAACAATTATGGTTCAATTAATTCAAGGAGTCCAAGTTCACCGTAGCCCTCACCGGGCCACCTACCACATGGAACAAGATCTCTCCATCCCTATGGAATTCTAGTCATTTCATCACCTGCACAATTATCTTATTATCATCATCACTTGATTACAAAAAGAGTTGACACTCTTTGAGGAAGCCCATTGATTCCTAAGATTGGCCTTTATCGAGAAACTCACAAATCTCTATGTAATATCTATTTTGTTCAAGTGGTCTCTATATGCAAGTTCTCTCATCCGCCTGGAAGGAAGGAGTCCCACATCCGTTATACATCCATTCACCTCGACATTGCACAATCGACATATGTATCGTTAAACCCTACCGTCTTCTAATTTTTTTGGTGTTTATCATATAATTGATGACCGAGATTCACCTTCAACACACCTCACCACTCATTTACTAGCCCTAACCCACTCACATTTAATTTTGTCCACCACACCTACCCATGTGCATGCCTAATGCACTATGGACCCTATCATTGCACCCATATGTGTCCCATTCCCCTATGCACTCAAAAACTATATAATACCACTCACCCCTTCATTATAACCCCTGAATCTTTGTGCACTAAGGCTATATTTGAGTTTTCTTGCTCTCTTATTCGCATATCTTGGTTTTACAGGTGTCTTGAAGAAGTGAAAGCAAAACATAAATGATAGATACAACTTGTTGCAACACTATTTTAGCGAAATTCCAACACATGTGGGAATTACAACTCGACTAACTTGCGATCTTCGTGTGATTTTTGGTGAATCACAACTACAATTGTCCTGTGATATGAGTTAGGTATACTTGTCATTTTACTTGTTTAGTCATTTTATATCAATAAAATGTCTTTTATCTCCTTAAAAGGGTTAGGGATCTAATCAAGGTAGGTCCCCTAACCACCAAAAATAACTAACATTTTTCAAGTGTGCTTGTGTGTAGGTTTAGATTCAGATTCTGAAGAGTTTTACCCACTTTATTCAATGAAAGAAACCATTGATCCAAAAATAATCATGTTTTAATCTACCCGATCTTGGACCTCTTGTAGGCTTTAAATATTTACCGATAATTTGCTCCTTTTAAGTAATAAATTAAAAAAATAATGCAAGACAATAAAGATAATTGCACAATAATTGATTACGGAGTTCAAAAATTACCTACGCCTTCGTGTTCTTTCAAACCATTCCATTAGTCAAAACTTGTAAGTTACAATAGTACTTTCACAAGAAAACCTAATGGAAACTATTAAGAACTTGCTTAGAAGAATAACCAGACCTTCAGAAGACAAGGGTGAAAAATAGCACCCAACTTCCCCTTCCTAGCATATTCGGCAAGCTCGATGGCACCAGCTCCACTGTTTGAATCCTCCAGTTCTCGATCGACCTTCTAGATGCTTCGTAATGCCCTATGGCACTTTGGTCAATATTCCAGATTCACAATAATTTGGTGTGGCGCTATGGGCCAACTAGGTAGTATTAATAACTCCTAGCCACAATAATGCCTATTTAAATAAATAGGTCTTCACAACTTTATAATAAGCCTAAAAAAATAGGTCTTATAAAATAAACACTCCTCCGCTTGCTTGGGCAATATTCCTCAAGCTCTTGCTTTGAGCTTCCAAGTTGTGTGTTTTACAATGAAATGGGTTCCCTATTTATACAAAAATAGGGCCCTTAAAATAATGCCTCAAATATTATCCTAAGGCTAATAATAGCCTCATCCCGTAGCATGTGTAATGGGATTAAATCGGATTGCATGTTTTAATGGGATATAATCCCAAATTGGCAATTTTGCATATTTTAATGGGCTAAATACCCATGTTGGCAAATGCAAGGGTGAAGGGGGCGGTTTGCATGCTAAAGTGGGTATATCCCACATTAAGCTGTGTTGGCTTTATATAAGATTTTTTAAAACCTCTAGACCCTCTCTCTCACGTGATATCCACGCATGGGACTTCGTGCATGCCCCCACCACTGCTTTCACTTACTTCCACATGGCTATAGCATAGCATGTTGGCAGTTTATGTGGGTTTAGAGGATAATGTGGTTATACTAATGTTTGAACATTAATATGTATATGTGTGGCATTTAGAAATAAGTATGGAAAATAATTACAAAGTAAAATGTAACTCGGTCCATGTATGACTCAGCTAATTAGCTCGATGTCGACCCTTGATAGGAAAATCGATCATATTTGATTCATGGTGGCTTGTGGACCCACCACGTTGGCGATAATACCATAGTCCACACGGCGGTCGGGCCCCCTCGTAACAAAAGTTGAGCCTCTTGTTCCAACGAGCAATCTTTTACGATCTGAAGACCAGAGATCGAAAACCAACAAACGACTCCCTTTGCCTTTTCGCCATGTGTCACAATGCCATTGGTCCAATATTGACATGTTGACTAAAGTTGACTTTCTCGTTGACTGAACTTTGACCGGACATATCTAGAGCTCCCGATGTTCGTTTTTCACGTTCTCACAGTCATTGGAAATCTCTCAAAACAATCTTCTACATTAACACCATTTAGGGATGTTTAGGGAACTTTTGAAAATGATCCTCGATCACACCTCCCCACTGAGAAAGGCTTTTTGTCCCAAAAAGCTTATATTGGAACATTTTGCCATCCCATCCTGAATCTGGAAACTCTGTTGCCACCTCGGAAGTTCTCTTGTTGTAAACCCTTAGGTCTCTTCCTCTACAACCTTCTCACTTCAACAACTTTGCTTCGATCCTGGGACTATGGGTTATGGACCCACGATGCTTCTGCTGCGCCACTTTGATATATGAAGAAGACCTCCACGCCTCCATTGTATGGTGCTAAGTTTCTGAATGAAACCTATTATCCATATTTTGCCCCGGACAAATATCGGATCAGCTACGACCCCGCATAGAAAGAACCTGAGAAAAATCATTCAGATCTATAAATAGGTCACAGAGGGACTCAAAAGTGGAATAGCAAGGTCAGAAAAGAAGGGGTAGTGCTGCAGAGGAACCGAGCAAGAAAGGGGAAGAAATGGTGAAGATCCGAAGTCCTCGGGTTCAAAACAGTTCAGGAAAGGTCCAAAATCAACTAAGTATGGAGGAGGCAGCGGAAGGAACCACGTGTCCTAATGGTGTTTCTCCAAAGATGAATCCAAAAAGGGAAGCCCAAATGAGCGCCATGCCGCGCGTGGCCTTGGTAGGTGAAATGGAGGAAACATCTTTGGGCTTTCAATGTAGGATCTTCTTGCCTCAACGACCAGATCAAATTTGATTTTTTCCACCGTTTCCTCTTCCTTCAAGGCATCAAACCAAGGATTGATGCAGGAAATACGGATTCGGGGCATATTTTATCTAAAGCATTAACAACAAGTGGTTAAACTTCAACCTGATTTTCCCACTTCTCTCTCTCTCTTTCCTTCTGTCTGATCGAATCTATAAATATGGGGGTAAGATTCATTGTAAAGGGTTGGACATTCTTTGTTTTGCAGGCTCCCTTCTCCTTTTAGCAAAGGGATTTGTGGGGTTTAGGCCTTCCATCAAAAATCGCATTATGTTTCGCCTCTTGCTACTTTGTAATGGATCAGTATTAATCTACGAGCAATAAAACATGTCTGTGATCGATTTTAGATCCTCTCTTGTCTCTTTTGCTTTCATCTGGTCTCCCATTATATATCTAGCTATCTGTGCTTGTTTATTATATGCATTTTGTTGGTTTGTGTCTATTAGTAAAATAAGTGTTCATCATTCCTTTGGTGCATCACCTCGTAGTTTAGCTTTGTTTTAATTTATGTATTCCTTCTATCCCCATCTCCTTGGTAAAGTTTAGATCAGGATTAAGAACAGACCCTCTACAAGTTTCTACGTATGCACCTAAACAGAGGAATAAGGAACTAGACTTCAACTGGGAGAGCTTTCCCATTTCTTGCAAGGTCCCACACCTTGGGGAAAGTTCAATGTTATGCAATCACACCAAATGAGTCTGCCTTAGAAAAGTAGATCTTTTAGAGCTCATTTGGGGGTGCTATGAATTCGCACTAACAAAACCTCAACGCTCCTCCTCTGTGGTGCTAAGCTTCTTGATATCTGATAACAAGGATCTTCTTTTACTCTATAACACAGCTCCTAGCTCCGAGTTGATTCCGCAGAATCCAAACTGGTTTGAAGGAACTCCATGTTACGTAGAACTATGAGTCGATCTAATGTCGATGATGGCCAATAACTTGTCCTTTTCGCACCTCCACGCCTCAATACATGATGTTAATCCTCTTTTAAGACCTCAAGCCTCTAATGCACATGTTAAGTCTGTTATAGACCTCAATGCCTCCAATACATGATGCTAAGCCTCTTTCAAGACCTCAAGCCTCCAATGCATGATGTTAAGTCTTTGTAGACCTCAACGCCTCCGATGCACGATGTTAAGCCTCTTTCAAGACCTCGAGCCTCCAATGCATGATGCTAAGTCTATTGATCAGCTACCATTCGAATGTGTGGTCACAATGCCTTGACATCGAATGATGTTTTGAGTTGATCCTTTGAGAGTTCATCTTGTTGACACACTAATATCAGGTACCACTCCGCACGGTCACAATTACTCTACACAAAATGAAGTTTCGACCGACGTTAATGCCAACGATGATTCAACTACCATTTTTTTCGCAGACAAATCACAATGCCTCTACACAGAATGAAGTTCCGAGCTGACTCCTACAAACTCTACTATCTGCACAAATGGTAGATAAATCTCCAAGCTTTATATGAGTTAATTCCTGTATCCAAGTTGTAATAGGTACTCACACGCTGATTAGAGATAGGTTTAGAGCATTAATCAAATTTTCTAAGTAAGAAAATCCACTGAGTATGGTAAACCTTTCTCTCAACATTTTCTCACAGAATCTGATCTCCAAACAAATACTGCATACTATTCATCAATCTGAATTATGCAATATATAATTGAAAAATTGTTGACTTACCCATTTTAAAGGACTTTCACTTTTAGGTATTACTTGGTCCTGGTTGAATTGTTAACTGGTGGTGGAGTAGAAACTTCCTTTGCCTTTTGCAATAGGCCTCCATTCCCTTTTTGGCTTGCCATTACTCGATGGCAGATGGATGCGCTTTCTAGTAATTTTCCACCCGGTGCTCATTCCTCTGCAATGAGCATAAAATTCCTCTTAATCTCCTTCTTCTAGGATGAGGAACTCTTTCTCGCCATTTCTCGACTCTGCGACGAGATTGGTCTTTCGACTTGCCTTGTTCCCGATGAACGACATCAACTTCTTCATCAATGTCCTTCTTTTCCAACATCTGGCCACAAAATGATTATGCAATCCACAAAAAGTACATGGAAAGGAATTCCACGTCTTCAAAATCATAACCATACCTCTTAAGCTGAAAAAGTGGATAAGAAGTTTTACTTGTGCTTCGATTATGGTAAGAAAACTGGAGGTGGAATCTCATTACCTCTTCCATGATTTCTCACTACCACATCCTACCCGTGATGATGAAGCACAACTTTCCTACTTAGAATCTTCGTACAGGACTAGTGGGGTATTCACTTTGCTTTCTAAGCTTGTCTCCCTCGTGTTCTTGAGCATTCTCCAATTTCTATCACCGCACTAGGATAACCCAAACCTGCAAAATGAGGATGATCCTCGACCTGTATTGGGTTAGCAATGCCTTGGCCATTTTTACCAAGGCCTCTTCCATCAAATCCCATTTTATCTAGTAACTTGGATCCAATGCCTCTAGTATGCTTTTCAAACAAACCAAAGACTTCATTACCTAAATCAAAACCGAATGGGAGGAAGAAGAAGATTCCAGTGGTGAACAACTTATAGTGCAGTCATCTGCCCTCCTGGTCTCTACATCTAAAGTTGAAGGTATTTCCTTCCTCTGATCACCACACTACAACCTTGCCAAGAGCTCATCCTTGGTTTGCAGTTCTGATTTCAAACGAGCATTCTCCTCTTCCAAGGAGTAATACATTGATCAGTAGGAGGGAGTTCTCTTCATGGATCTGGTGATTATAAGCTTCAATTTCCTCGAGCTTTACCTGTTTAGACATCTTGCCCATAGTGCACTTGTTCCCTGTTCACACAAATTGAACCAAATGCACCAATCTTGAAGCAATCACTCTATTAATCAGATTTACTGAAGCAAAAATGGAGCTAAACCAACTTTGATACCAAACTTGCTCGAGATTAGCAAGTTTGAAAGCCAATAACCTCGCTTCTGATACCAACTTGATCCGAAAATAATCAAGTTTTTATCTACCTGATCTCGGACCCTTGTAGGCTTTAAATATTTTCCGACAATTTTCTCCTTTTAAGTAATCAATTTAAAAATTAATGCAAGACAATAAAGACAATTGCACAATAATTGATTACGGAGTTCGGCAATTGCCTACGTCTCGTGGTCTTTCAAACCGTTCCACTAGTCAAAACTTGTAAGTTACAATAGTACTTTCACAAGAAAACCTAATGGAAATTATTAAGAACTTGCTTAGAAGAATAACCAGAGCTTCATAAGACAAGGGTGAAAAATAGCACCCGACTTCCCCTTTCCTAGCATATTCAGCAAGCTTGATGGCACCAACTCCACTGTTCGGAATCCTTCGGTTCTCGATCGGCCTTCCAGACACTTCGTAACGCCCTATGGCACTCTAGTCGATATTCCAGATTCACAATAATTTGGTGTGGTGCTATGGGCCGACTAGGTAGTATTAATAACTCCTAGCCACAATAATGCCTATTTAATAAAATAGGTCTTCACAACTTTATAATAAGCCTAAAAAATAGGTCTTATAAAATAAACACTCCTCTGCTTGCTCGGAAATATTCCTCAAGCTCTTGCTTTGAGCTTCCAAGTTGTGTGTTTTACAATGCAATGGGTTCCCTATTTATACAAAAATAGGCCCCTTAAAATAATGCCTCAAATATTATCCTAAGGCTAATAATAGCCTCATCTCGTAGCATGTGTAATGGGATTAAATCGGATTGCATGTTTTAATGGGATATAATCCCAAATTGGCAGATTTTGCATATTTTAATGGGCTAAATACCCATGTTGGTGGCTAAGGGTGAAGGGGGCGGTTTTGCATGCTAAAGTGGGTATATCCCACATTAGGCGGTGTTGGCTTTAGATAAGGTTTTTTAAAACCTTAGACCCCCTTATCTCTCACGTGGATATCCACGCATGGGCCTTTGCATGCCCCCACCACTGCTTCACCTACTTCCACGTGGCTATAAGCATAACATGTTGGCAGTTTATGTGGGTTTGGAGGATTATGTGGTTATACTAATGTTTGAACATTAATATGTATATGCGTGGCATTTGGAAATAAGTATGGAAAATAATTACAAAGTAAAATGTAACTCGGTCCATGTATGACTCAACTAATTAGCTCGATGTCAACCCTTGATAGGAAAATCGATCGTATTCGATTCGTGGTGGCAAGCCACATGGTGGCTTGTGGACCCACCATGTCAACAATAATACCATAGTCCACACGGTGGCGGGCTCCCCTCCGTAACAAAAGTTGAGCCTCTTGTTCCAACGAGTAATCTTTTACGACCATTGAAGACCGAGATCAAAACCAACAAACGACTCACTTTGCCTTTTCGCCACATGTCACAGTGTCATTGGTCCAATATCGACATGTTGACCAACTTTGACTTTCCCGTTGACTGAACTTTGACCGAACATATCTAGAGCTCCTGATGTTTGTTTTTCGCTTTCTCACAGTCATTGGAAAGCTCTCAAAACGATCTTCTACATTGACACCATTTAGGGATGCTTAGAGAACTTTTGAAAATGATCCCTTGATCAACCATAATTATCCTTCTCTTCATAATGGCAACATAAGCCCATTTTATTTTAGTAACACTAATTTGGAGTTTTCATATCAACTAATCTATCTTGTAGAGGTGATCAAAATTGAGGCGTACACTTACATCAATGAAATCATTGCATTCACTAGCCCTGGCTACGACATTGAGGAGTGCACTCTATGGCTCCCTCGATCCACTTTATGGACCCCATCTCGACGTTATTAAGAGTGTTTAGGTCTTCTTCCTTACCTTGTTTTCAATATCTTTATTATTCTTTTCATCACATAAAATTTTCATATAATTTTCATACTTTGTAACACCCGCTAAAACAACCCACTTGAGACCCAAGAAACAACCTAGGATTAGTTAGGAAAATTATGGAATAATTTTTTTTGTTTAAAGGAGTCTACTACCAGGTTACAAGGCAACAACTGCCACTAACAGATTCCGGAACAATTCAAATTCACTAGAACATACTTTTCCTTTATTAACAATTATTAGAGGTCACAAGGTCCAAAATTTAGGGTTAGAAGTTTCAATTAGGTTCAGAGGGTAAATTATCACATATCCACTCTCTAACAGATTAGAGTTTCAACTTGATTTTTCTCACACTTAATGCATTCAAAATTTCCTAAATCATTCCCATTGGATAGGAAATTTCCTCACCTTTCCAATGATATAAAGAAGTCCTCCTAACTCCTTATAAAACTCAAGTTATGGGCCAGCGGGCCTTGGGGTGAAAATTTTCCCCAAGAGCGGGCCCAGGATGAAAATTTTCCAAAAAGGCGGGTTGGTGGGCCGTGGGGAGATCTTTTGAATTTTTTCCGTGCAGGGGTAAAATTCACTTTTTCATCCGCGCTTCCGCGGGTCCGTCAGGGACATGTGGCACCTCCAAGCCAAAGCGGGGAAAAACGAGGGAAGGGCGGGGCGGCGAGAAGTTTGAGAAAATTCGCCAAAGGAGGGTGAAAGGGATAAGTTGCACGACGTTGGGCCTGCGCGTCCACATAAGGGATTTTTCCAAGGCAAGGGCGGGAGTGCGGGGCCATGAGGTAAACACAATTTTTCCAAATATAATTTTTTTCAAAAGGGATAAAATTTCAAGAGTTTCGCCTCCACCACGCCACGTGGCAAGACTGATCGATTGGATGCGGGATTGCGGGCTTGCGAAGGAAATTAAAAAAATTTCCAAAATTTTTAAAAAATTCGCCAAGGAAAAAAATGGTGTCGCGCCTCCCCTGTTGCCTCATGAGGCCACGTGGTAGCCTTTGATTGATTGTAGGGCGATGGAGAAAATTATAAAATTTTTCCCAAAATTTTATTAAGTGTTTTAAGGAAAATTTAGGCCTCGGGCCCGCCAAGGAAATTTTTTCCCAAAATTTTAATACCAATGAAGAAAACTTCAAAAGGCCATAAATTTTGATAGAAAGCTCAATTTTGGGCAAACAAGGACTTTCTGAAAGCTCTCAATGCCTCTTTGCACATGAATCATTAATTTTAGATTTTGATAAAGTTTAAGGGGTCAATTTTAAGAAAACATCCTGCAGATTTTTAAAAACAAACTGGTAAATTTTAACTTATAAATTTTGTTCAATTTGATCTTCTCCTTCACTCAACATGCCAAATAGACATGGAGGATTATTCTAAGAAGGATTTAGGATGCATTTGGAGGGTAATTTTGCTTGATTGATTTCCAATTCGAATTTTCCAACAATTGACAGAAAAAGACTGCAAAAGGTTTGGGCCCGATTTTGCAATGTTTTAAATTATTTCCTTAAGTGTTTTTTTTTGTCAAATTGAGTTCATTGATATCATAACGCATGCTAAATTTTAATGTTTCAATGTTGATTATTGTTTGCAGGTTCGAACTGTTCATTTTAGATGAATTAATTGCCAGTTTTAAATTTTAAGACAGAGATCAATTTCTAAAGGATCTGTTTTATCATTTTTCATCATTCAAGTATGGAAATTTATTCTAATCCTAGTCAAATCCATTTAGTTGATTCAATAAACCATTTACTAGCTAAAATGCAAAGTCTGATTTCCAATTTCACACATTTCCAAAGAGACAAAATGTTGTATTTTTCTCACACACATTTCTTCCTTTCAAACAGAGATTCCAAAACATTGATATAATCAGTTTCAATTTAACAATGCAATTTGGGAAAAACATTTCATTCATTCATTGATTTCCAAAGGCAATTTTACAACTTCTTTCTTTTATTCCTTCCAAAATCATTTATTAATTACATAGCAGAATATTACATTTTCTTTCACATTCTTTCAAAGCAAAAACAGAGTCTGTCTCTTTTCATTTCACTTTACAAATTTCATAATCCATACAACATCTTTCCATTTCCAAAACATTTACAATTTCATCCACTTCAAAGTGGGAAAGGTTACAAAAGAATTTATTTCACAAGGGACTGTCAAACTGTCTTTCTCCTTTACTCGTAATAACAACATGCAAAGTTCCCTTTTCTTCCAATTTGATCACAACAAAAGTGGGGAAAGGCAACACTCTCCACCCAACCAAGACATCCAATGAAGAGGAGAAGCCATCCTTCTTCATTGGCCCCCGAGCCCCAACCACAATGCAATAAGAAATGTATTTCAACTCATGGCAACAACATGCTTCCACAAACACACATCATTCTTTCAACATGCACATTTCAAATTAACAACACAATCCAAAACAAAACAACAGTTTTTCAACCACATGAAAGACAACAAACAAAACTCAGGCTTCTTCATTGCAAGCCAAAGGAGCAAGAACTATGGGGGAAGCTGCTTATGCCTCCCAATGGGAATTGGGTATCCACCTGTAAAACCACAAAAATAAATCATCTCACATATCCTTATGCCCCACACATCCCTGTTTATGCCGCCCACAGATTTCCTTATGCCCCCCACAAAGTAAGAAATGCAAGCTATTTCTTTTCCATGGTGGATCCCAATCCCAAACTCCCTCCACAATAAAAATGATGCCACTGGCATTCCCTTATGCCCCCACATGGATTCCCCATAGCCTTCTCCTACACCATTCCTAGGTAGTCTACCCAACCATCCAACAAACACACAAAACATTCACCATTCACATAAACATAAAAAGAAATAAAAGCATATATGAAGAGCTAAGCTCCTACCTCTCCATGGTAGATTTTGTTCCAAAATAGAAAGCTTTCAATGTCAAAATACAATCCCAAAATCAACAACCAACAAGCATGCAAAGTTCTCCAATCTCCTTCCAAAAGCAAGAGCTCCAATCAACAAGAAAATTCACCCCAAGGAAGCATGCAAAATGTTTCAACAACCCAAAACAAAGCAAAGAGTTTCAATTTTATAGAAGAGGGAAGAGAAGAGGATGAGGTGGATCCATGTAGGATGCCACATCACACATCCTCAACTCCAACACAAAAGTCAAATTCATTCTCCAAAGCACAATAAAGAGGTGGGTGAATAATATGACAATTTACTTCCACACTCAAAAAAGCCCACACCCCAAAGGACTGCAAATTTAAAACATGAAGAAAGTGTAATTAAAAACATGCAACTTGACTTATAAAAATGCATTAAAAAGGTCTAAAATCAACCCTCCAACCATAGGTATGGTTGGTAAATAAAATTAAGAGGTATGAGACAAGTTTTACTTGTCCCACAAGCCTCCAAAAACAGCCTCCAAGGACAAATTCGAATTTCCAAGGAGGTGGAGTGTTTCATACTCCAAAATTTGACTTACACAACTCTTACACATACTTACACATCACTTACACATACTTACAACATTTAATACAAAAATCAACAACTTCTATAATTACTTTCTTATATCCCAAATTTGATTGATTTATTTATTTTAATAATAAGATTTCTCACATTAATTCTCCACAATTAAAAAAATAATGAAAGGGGTAATGCATCACAAAATAAACACATGCAAACAATAATAAAAGAAACCACATTAATAAAATACACATAACCCTTGGTCACATTCAAAGGTAATCCCCCCATGGGAATCCCTAACAAAAACAACACACACACACAAAACATGTTGCCATGGTGACCTTGTTGAATTCATCTAGAATTCCAATGTGGTTGGTCTCCAATCCCCAATGTTTGTTGTGATATTTTTAACTGCAAAACACAAATACTTCCTTCGGCCTCGTGGCCATATCAAAACATCCAACATGATATAAATATAATCACAAAATCATCTATGCATATGAATCACAACAACATCAAGGCAATCAACAATGTCGCTTACAATTTATATCAACAACTGTATCATCATCATATAATGTCCATTTTCTAGGTCTACTCACAATATCAAAATCACATGTCCGAACAACATTCAAAATATATCCATGTCAAATAGATTATCATCGTCCACATATGAAGTGTCTTTAATAATCATCATGCATCATAACTAGATCAAGATCAACACTAATCCATGGTCCAACATCTAGCATCATACTAAATCAAAACCATAATAACGTCCATAATGTAATAAACAATATCAAGATTAATATCAAAAGGTGTCAAAGGGAAGTGGGCACTACACATACATTGACATATCTCGTTTGTACTATTTAATCCCCTTTTATAGGGTTGAGAATGTGGTTATTCACAATGGACCCACCTTTCCATTACACCCTTTTAATTTTAATACAACATTACAACGTATTATGTATATAATAATGTTTTAACACCCTTCTTTTTTCAAGAATACATATTTTTATGTTGCACTTTAATCCTGTTACACTTCATTCACCCATACATAACTTTTAAAAGCTTTTATTTTTTTATTTAATAAAATCCCTCTATGGGTATTTAGACACATAACATCCGATAAATTCCTTTTTTAAATGAGAATACCCATACACTTGGTCCTCTCTCACCTTCTTTAACAATTCCCTCATATTGCAAAACCACACATCTCTAAATTTTCAAAATAACAAGCGTAAGAATATACACATGACAATGCTTCAAATTTAATGAGCGTTAAGAATCTAGAATGCCAAGGACATAGTGCTAAAGACAAATCCCAAAGGAAAGCTCTTATGGTTGTTATCAACCATTTCTTGGGCAAGCGTGGAGAGAATGGCCTAAGCAATATAATTACAAAAAACTAGACAACAACACTAAGTTAGGGATCAACATCTTAGTTATGTACTCGACATTCTTCAAAGAGAAAAACAATATATTGTTATTACAAACAATTGAATGATTTTTCTACTCTTGGTTGTAAAGATTCGATAGTGTTATAATCACACGACCATAATGTGTCGCGAAAAGCTTGCGTAAGATATAGAAAATTTGTAGGCAAAAATGTTGAAGTCATTGAATGTTCCTATTGCTCATTCGTGCATGCAAAACATACAAAATGAAAATACCTCATTCGACCGGGATGAATATCAATCGTAGGCCAAATTTCTTCTCTGTAAGGGCCAAAAGGTTACACGTAATACCGATTTGTGGGTAGAGGTTGGCCTTGTCATTGGTGCAAGTGTCCATGTTAAATCATTGTCTCTAAAGTCGACACAAAACCACATGACTTGTTGTTTTTTGTGGTGATCAAATTCAACATGACTAACATGGGATGCCAAGTCTCTTTGACATGTCCATATCTCTACAATTTCCTACGACAAATGCAAGAAAGTTCCTCTCAAAATGGCAAGGGCTCTAATTATTCACAAAACACAAGGGTTAACATTGCAAAAACAATTGTTGATATCAAGAGTATTGATTGACAATGATTTACTTTCAAAGTTAGCTGCAAAGAACGATGCCTCAAGAATTTATGCATCACACTCTCTTTCTCCTTCAAGCGATTCACAAACAAAAAGACACGATCCTTTTATGGCTCGGTGGAAAAAGAAGAACATCGTATAATGTTCCTCCAATAATTTCCCCAACCTCTATCCACTTCTTCATGAACCCCCTTCCTCGTATAGTAGCGTCCCCATTGCAATATTGTAATTCTTCGCGCTTAATTGATTAATAGGATGATGCGTTCCAATAAAACACTATATTTCATAACGCATACCTAATACAACATCCTTACTTCATACCAAAATTTGCGCAGCAGTGTGGCTTCGATCGGATGATCTGCAACGAGGGTTTTAGCACAGACTGCAAGGGTTTCAGTTCCATATTTTCATAACGCCGAGATCCTTCACGGCCGAAACGCGCAGCAGAATCGACGCACAGAGTATCTCAAGAGCTTCCGAACGAGCCCGAAAATGGGACTGTCGCTCAGCAGCCGCGAGCAGCAACCACGAAGACGGAAAATACGTGGACAACAAGCGCAAGGATGACATCCGCCACGCCAACATAATCTCTGCCAAGGCCGTTGCAGACGCGGTTCGAACCTCCCTAGGCCCCAAGGGCATGGACAAAATGCTCTGCACCTCCACCGGCGACGTCATCATCACCAACGACGGCGCCACCATCCTCAACAAAATGGAGGTAAATCAGCCCGCCGCTAAAATGCTTGTGGAACTTTCAAAGTCTCAAGACATCGTCGCCGGTGACGGCACTACCACCGTCGTCGTCATCGCCGGCGCCATGCTAAAACAATGCATGACATTGCTTTCCAAAGGCGTCCATCCCACCATTATTTCAGAGGCCTTCCACAGGGCTTCCGAAAAGGCCGTTGAGGTTTTGACAGCCATGGCCATCCCCGTCGAATTAACAGACCGTGACTCTTTAATCAAAAGCGCCAGCACTTCTTTGAATAGTAAAGTAGTTAGCCAGTACTCTACGCTCTTAGCTCCCCTTGCTGTTGACGCCGTCTTAAACGTCGTCGACCCTGCAAAGCCTGATGTTGTGGACTTGAGAGACATTAGGGTTATAAAAAAATCGGGCGGGACGGTTGACGATACAGAGATGGTTAAGGGTTTGGTCTTTGATAAGAAGGCCAGCCATACGGCCGGCGGTCCCACTAGGATTGAGAACGCGAAGATTGGCGTCATACAGTTCCAGATTTCCCCGCCCAAGACTGACATTGAGCAGAATATTGTGGTCTCTGATTACACGATGATGGACAGAATTTTGAAGGAGGAGAGGAATTATATTTTGGGGATGATTAAAAGGATCAAGGCTACTGGGTGCAATGTGCTGTTGATTCAGAAGAGTATTCTGCGGGACGCGGTGACTGATCTTTCACTTCATTATCTGTCAAAGGCGAAGATTTTGGTGGTTAAGGATGTGGAAAGGGATGAAATTGAGTTCATTACCAAGACTCTGAATTGTTTGCCTATTGCGAATATTGAGCACTTCAGGGAGGAGAAGCTTGGGCATGCTGATCTCGTTGAAGAGGTTACTGTGGGTGATGGCAGGATTGTGAAGATTACAGGTATGGAAAATTCTAGTAGCCAGAGCTCGTCATTTATCTAATTTTGGGAATCCAAAATATTTAGAACTGTTCATAGGTCTAAAAGTATACGCACAGCATGCTTTTTGTTAAAATTTATTTCTTAATATTTGCAAAATTTGGTTTATCCTTCGAACTAAATATTTGCTTTAATTTTTAGAGCTATTTGTTAATCTCATATGCCATCAATGTCTAATACTCTTTTATTTGAATAGTGAGTTTATATCCCAATGTCCTCGTGTAGCAGGTTTACCCTAATTGTTATAAACTTATACCAACAACTTGTTCTCCAAACAGGTTAATGGTAGAAAATTAACCTTTATTTTTATGAAGATTAGGAGGAAGAATAACAGTCTGCAAATATAACTCTTATAAAATGTAATAGTCTTTAATAAGTTAGTAGGAAAGCTTTGCAATGAGCATTAAATGAATCAAAAGAGCTATATGACCTTGTTTAAATTTTAAGGTGTACCCGTTACACTTTGACATGTAAACACTTGCAAATTGGGAGTTTAGTGTTTCAAATTTTAGTGGCCAGCATTTTCCATGTGGCCTTTGTAATCATCTTTGATTCCCCTTTTTATTAAAATATCCAGAAGAGTTCTATACAAAGATATGTGTGCACTTAGAAAAGCTCAATTAATATTTTTAGATCTTCACTAATTGAGAATTCAATACTGAAAGCGATTTGTCAGGTCTTCTTAACTTCTGAAAATGTGAGTAAATTTTCCCCTAATTACAGGGATCAAGAACATGGGGCGGACGACCACGGTGGTGGTTAGGGGATCCAATCATCTGGTGCTGGGTGAGGCAGAGAGAAGTCTGCACGATGCTCTTTGTGTTGTAAGGTGTCTTGTCAACAAGCGGTTCTTGATTGCTGGGGCGGAGCGCCGGAGATTGAAGTGTCAAGGCAGCTTGGTGCCTGGGCTAAGACATTGCAGGGATGGAGAGTTACTGCATTCGTGCTTTTGCTGAGTCTCTTGAGGTTATTCCTTATACTCTGGCAGAGAATGCAGGGCTTAATCCCATTGCTATTGTCACGGAGCTTAGGAATCGTCATGCCAATGGGGAGATTAACACGGGCATCAATGTGAGAAAGGGTCAGATAACAAACATTTTAGAAGAGAATGTGGTTCAACCACTGCTGGTGAGTACCAGTGCAGTATCCTTGGCAACAGAATGTGTGCGGATGATTTTGAAGATTGATGACATTGTGACTGTAAGGTAGACTGCCAGGTTTTGTTGAAGAATTAGTTTGGTATAGCGGCTTCTGATTTTTTTATATTGTCCATCAGAAGGTGCTTTTATCTGAGTTGTGTTACTTATGAGCAAGAATTTGCTGCTTCACATACAGGGCACAGGAATTTTACAGGATAGTTTTACTCAGATGAGACACTAGTACTGTTTTGATTTTGTATTTGACAATTTGGTATAGCAGCTTCTATATTGTTTTGGAACTATGTTAGTTATCAGCAGAATTTGCAGCTGCCACATATAGGATCGTATTATGAGTGTTACAGGTTTTGTTTTGATTTTGTATTAGGTTCTCTTTTGAATTTAGCTTCCAGTGGAAACTAGTTGATGCATGATGGGTGAAATGTTTGCACGGGATGAGATGGTTGTTTCTGAGTCCGAATGCTCCATATATCTATTAGGTTTATTTATACTCTTGTATTGTTAAACATTAGAACTTTTTGGTTTTCATTTTGTATTTAGATTCTGGTGGGAACTGATCGATATGCGGAAAATGAATGATTGCACAAGATGAGATGATTTTTTCCAAGTCTGAAATATTGTCTGTGCTTCAAAAATTTCTTTCAGTCTGACAAGCTTCCATTGAGCTAGAATCCTACATGCATTGAGGGATATAATATTCCTTAATCAATATTTCTATTTTCAGAAGTTTTCATACTCTGTCACTTGACCACATTAGCAATGCCATCATTCTTAGGAATCTTTGTGCTCTGAGACACATCCAGCTATGGAAATTTATAAAAGCAAAACTTTCTCTAACTTTGAAATGTAGCAGCCAAGGCCCAAAAGAAGATTAACCGCATTTCAGCCATTATTGTTTTCCAACTTTAGGCTTCCTTTGATCTAGATTTCCACATGCATAAAGAGATAATATTCCTTAACCAATATTTCTAATTTGAGAAGTTTTCATACTTCACCACTTGACCACATTAGCAATGTCATCATTCTTAGGAATGGTTCTAAGTCTAACTACGCTGATAGGCATTCTACTATGGCAGACGGGTGGTGTGTAATGGAGTGAGTTGTTCACTTTTATCTATGAGCTTAAATCTGACGTCTATTTGACTGTCATTGTGAAATTTCAACCTTAAATTTGACTTGCATTCAACAGTCACTGATTAGTTTTCATTGGAACTGAAGTTTGCAGTGGGTTTTCCTGCCAAAAATATTTTCTCAAGCCTGATAGCATGGTGTAGTTAGATCAATACCATTTTTCATCATTCAAAAAACAAGTTGGCAGAAAAGCTAATGGAGTTATTGGTCAATGTGGTATGAGAAAAATCTAAGATAAAAACCTTGAGATTGATATCTGTTGGTGTATTTCAGATGGATGTATTTAAAATATCTGTACTAGTTTCTGCTCTATGACACCTGAAATCAAATGCTTCTAAAAATGAAAAGTTTCTCTAACATCAAATGCAACAGACAAGAAAATAAACTGCTTTCCAGCCATTATCGTTTGCAACTCTTCATATTTTTATTCTTTCTTCATATGCAGTTCAGCCTTGTCTTTGTTTGCTATTCCAAGTTCTAACAACTCAGTTTCCATGAAATTCAGTAGAATGCGGGGCTATGTAGCAGTACACTGAAATTCAACATCTGTAGAGTCTTCTTTGTTGCATGATGAGTCTAAGCCTTTATTTTTAAACATTTACCAGTCTAATCTGCAATAGTAAATACTTCATAGCAAAGAGTGAATACAAAAATTGAAGTGTCTTCCATCTGTCACCATTTTGAATATGTTCAGTTCATATTCTTCCTTGCATACACACTATCTTGTACTCTCTGTGGTTGTTAAGATACAAATGCTTCTCCAGAGTAAGAGAACCCGGCCTTTTCTTGATATGAATAAAGTTCTTTCAAATCTTAGAATATTCACGCTTAGATTGATTCCATGTCTCAGTCATGAATCTAGTCAGGTTGAAAGATATGCAGGTAGAGCTACGCCATGGATTCTTTTACTAGAAGCATAAAAACTCAGATGGCAAATCAGAACGGTCAAGCAGCTCTCTACAATCTAAATACCATCCTTACTGCTCATATGTTGATAACACTTCCCTAACAAGTAACAACATACAATGAAGACTGAAGTCATAAATAGGCCTTCCAATTTGTTGCATTAAGCAGCAATAATGTTGTGAGTTCAAATAAGCAAATGGGTATCATCATCTATGCCGGTACAATGACGAGATTTTTAATAGTCCTAAAAAAAACAATTTACGGGGTCTTCAAATTGCTTTTGAGCTGCCATATAGCTACAGATAGTCCAATAACAGGGAACATATGTCTGATTTGATATTTCAATACAATGTGAGCCAAAAATTGATTTTACTAGTACATATAAAATTCCAAAGTCTTAGTTCCATGAGTAGAAATAATCATAGACAACTCCTTAATGAATTCTGAAGGAGTTCTCTTACTTCAAATCTCCACGAATCAGTAAGTAAGAAAAGTTATTTCAAGTTCACAAGCCTGTTACTTTGCCAAGTTAATCTTTAAGTATTTTTTTAATCTCTTAAAGAGTTGATTTTTCTGAGCTTTAAAACCTAACCAATTTTAGACCAGACAAACACATTCACATCAACTCCAAGAGAGATTGAAAATTTTCAGATCCTTCAATTTTGGCAGAACATTTGGTGTTTTTTTTTAGATTACCCCACAGAAGCCCGTGTTCATAGATTTTTATCAAGCCTCTCTTTCAGCCAAATCCAATTCTAACTCTACTAATGGGCACCTGTTTTTGAAAACCAAAAAGTTTAACAATGTGTTCTACAACATTATTAAATGAGTATTAAGCAAATCCTCAACAAGTATCTGCAGACTTTGATATGCAGTATGGCAGGGCCTTGACTTGATTTTATCTATGTTCAGAATTTAATAAGACAGAAGCATTGACATGAAAATTGGGAAAATGTTGATAGATTTTTACCATGCCTCTTTTTCAGCCAAATCCAATTCTAACTGTACTCTACTTATGGGCACCTGTTCTCGAATACCAAAAAGTTTAATAAGATGTATTACAATGTTATTAAATTAGTTTTAGGCAAATCCTCAAGAAGTATCTGCAGAATTTGATATACAGTATGGCAGGGCCTTGACTTGACGTCTTCTATGTTCAGAATTTAATCACACAGAAGCATAGTCCTGAAAATCAGGAAGGTGTTTGGAAGCAAATATTTTTAGTAGGTCTCACTCCTATTTACACCCGAACGTTTCTAGTATCTACATTCTAGAGTAAGAGTGCTATATAGTGAATTAGAAACTAGCTGCTGGCCATAGTTCCACAAGTCAGAAATATCTCTCCATTTTAATTTTCTTAATTTATTATTCTCCATCTTTTGGAAAATCAACAGGTGTTGATATATAATTCAAGTAGAAGTTACAATAGTTAAATCCTCACCAATTTTCAAGAAAAGTTGTTTCTCATTATGAAAGCAAATTGAATCCTAACTGCAACCAAAATATTGAAGGGGGTGTTTGGATTATGATAACAGTCCCTAGCAATTCTTAGGTATACTGGCAAAGGTTTTGGTACTTTCGAATTTGTTTCTTATGGATTGTTTTGGTGTGCCCTAAGATTTAATTTTGATTATGGTAACAGCCCCTAGCAATTCTTAGGTATACTGGTAAAGGTTTTGGTACTTTCGAATCTGTTTCTTATGGATTGTTCTGGCATGCTCTAAGATTTACTTTAGCAGTTCTATATTTACTTTAGAATTTCCTGCCTGGCTGGTGTGGGGTGGACGTCTGTGTTTCTCATATTTGCCTGATATTGGTTCTCTGATATTTCTCCGGTATTTGTGGCCATAAGCTAGAATGTTAAATGGTTTTGCGTAACTGGATTTAAAATGTGCATTATATACCTGCTGATGGCAAGGACTTTGGTCTTTAGTCTCTGTTCTTGTTCTACCTTCTACTGATATGCCGTTTTACGCCAGTTGGTCACTGACTTGTCTCTTGCAGGTTATATTTATGTTGGCCTTGAGCTTTTCATTTTATTATCAAACTTATTATAACGAGATTTTCATCTACAATAATGATAGAAATGTCTGAAAGTCATAATAATGTTAGCTATAGGTTGGCCAGTATTGTCTCATATCATTATCCATAAAGAGTCCAACTATCTTTCCTTTGTATGTAGCACTAAGTCTGAATAAATCAATATAAAAGATATTGATTTTTGCATATAACATTAGGCATGGTTAGTAGTAGGAATGGCCTCCCAGTCAAGTTATGCTAATGATTTACATGGGTGACGATGTGTGCTGGCTGGATAAGGCTGAGCACATGCAAACTGCCCCACAACTGGGCGAGCACATGCAAACTGCCCCACAACTGGGAATGCAAATTCCATCTCAGTGAGTCTATGGCTTCAATGGAAAAGTGATGCTGTCGCAAACTGCAATCCACCTCAGCTATTCTAACTTACATGCAGTAAATCAGGTTCTAGTGTACAGACAAATGATTAGAACATGCTGATGTAGATAATTAGAAGGTTGTTTTTTTTAATGTTGTTTTTCACCTTGATAAGATGAAATTTTCTTAACGTCTAGATGAGATGAGGAAACTTTTCTGCAAAAGCCGATACACAGCTCCTTTGTGGCCAGCAATGTAATTAGTGGGTTGTGTCGCAGATTGTGAGTCTGAACACTGAGAAACATATTTGCAGCCAACAGTTGGAAATCTCCATGGCAACCTCAGGATGAGTGATGGAATCCGCCTCCCAGTGCAATGCCTCGTACATCTTGGGTTTACTTACACAGTGACCAACAATGTGGATGCCAATACGAGTTGGAAGATCTAGGCAAAAGATATTAGTTGCAACTACATGGAGAATGATGTAAGGACCATATAAGATAGGAATTAACTTGTGATGTTTGTCGTGAAACCTCTTTTTATTTAAGTGAACAGATTTTTAGGGTTTTGTTTTGGTCAAAATGGCTGAAAAAATATTACCATCAAAATTACACCATATAATCTTCAATTTATTAAGAAGTTTTCCTAAACAATAGTATCAGCTCTAGCAAACTTCTTGTCCACTGTTTTAAATAGTAGCTGAAATTATTCTTCCTGAATAATAGCAGCTCCAATGTTTTAGATGAGGATTCTGAGTTTTGCATAAGGATGTGGTTCTATGTTGGGCTTGTTGGGCTCGGAATTCTATTTTATGCCAACATTAGTCCCATGGAGTTGAAACAATACAGCGACAAGAATAAAATGATTCTTTCTGAACCCTGCATGAAGGTTGCTCCTGCTATCCAGCCCAGAGCCTTGAGTATTGTCCAAGGACGTGCTGTAGGAGTAACTCATTACCTTCTGGGTGGAATCGCCACAACATGGGCGTTCTTCCTAGCAAGAATTATTGCAGTAGGATAATGGCTAGGAGGATTTGAAAAGTTTTAACTGGCAGATTTTCAGCTGCTGTTGAAGAGGAGGGCTAAGGTACTAGTCCCATGGAGGGTTTGTTTCACATTTTACCCGGCAGGTATTGCAGAGAGTTTTGGGATATTTAAGCAGTTATGTGGTTCCATGAGAAAGCAAAATCATACATTCCACTACTGCTTTTAGGAATTAAAATAAATTAAATTTGGAATGAAAAATAATAATAAATAAAGGCAGACCATCTGTAGATTTCTATATGGCAATTTTTTTCCCCTGAAAATCATCAGCAGGTGCTGCAAATTGCTTGGCCCCCATCGCTAGCAGTAGCTTAAATCCTCCTAGAAAAATAGATGCTCTGATTTTTCTGTAGAAAATTCTATATTTTGCAGCCTCATAAGTTTTTCCATATCACGGGACCACCTGCACTGTGATAATAGGTGCAGTAGCCCTCCACGGGATCCCCAAGTTTCCTCCCACAAGCTTATAATTCTGGTCCATCAAACCACCAATTGGAAAAAAATTTCCTCAATTTGCTCATCAACATGTCTTCCGCATAGTTTTTCCCACCAGCTTTTAATTCTGGTCCATCAAACCTCTAAATCGGAAACAGCTCCTCTATTTTCTCATCAGCATGTCTTCCCTATGGTCCCCCCCTCCTCCCCACCAGTTAATAATTCTTGTCCATCAAATCACTAAAGTGGAAAAAGCTCCTTATTTTTCTTATCAGCACGACATCCCTTTCAAAGGAGAAAGACAAAAAGAATAATTAGGACACCATTTTAATAACACATCAGAGATAAGCTTTGCATCCCCATCTAGCTTACCATCAGGAACAATTAAGTACAACTATTATCAATTTTGCTTTGATGAAAAAATCCCTGGCTGCCGTGCAATTAGAGGAAATAATTAATGGATGTGCAGTCAAATTAACACATCACTTTCTCCTTATCTGCTCGTGGTGCCCATATGAAGGCATTTTCTGGATCTGCCTTTTCCTCCAGTTGTCTCTATCATCAAACATTACACCTACTTGAGCAACACGTTGTTTCTAGATAATATAGGTTAAAAATAAATTTGGCTTTTTGTGAATCAGGTTTATGCCCCTTTTGTTTAGCTATAAGAGCATCACTTATGAAGCCAAAGACAAGACTTAACTACTTTCGTTGTTCCACCACAATAGGCCTGGCCTCTTCACGTTCTGTTTCTTTGAAGCTATAGTAAGACTTCTGTTTATTAGGTAAATTAACCTTTTTCCTCTAACCTAAAAAAGAATTATTAGATTCTTTTCTTTTAAGATGCCTCTTGCAAATTCCACTATAGCTATATAGTCCTTTCAGCTACCACATTTTTATGAAGGGTTTATGTTAGGATACCGATTCACCCTTTGCATGCCTATTTTCAGTTTGATCCAAACACGGTCCGTGTACAGATCCAATTTGAGTGTGGATTCATCCCGGGTACTGTTTGCCTGCTGATGCTTCTAAGCCGTTTGGGATGCACCACAACAAATCCGAGTGCAAATGTGAGTTTTATTAGTTCTTTTTAATTTTTTTCAACAGTAGAATATAAAGTAACATAAAAATTAAAAACTTTATGTAAACTCTCCAAAAATTAAAAAACATAATATAAAATAATACAAAACACAAAGCAAAACACTTGCCTCTCATTAATCACTATATGATTAATTCCTGATTATCTGGTTTAAATTATATATTTTTAATTGTTTTTACACTTTTGTTTGGGTATGGTAATCCAAACCTACCAGGATTTGCCTTTTACACGAAAATTCATTACAAATGATATCATTCATTACAAATGATATCTTAGTTTTCTTTGTAATCTACTTTTATCCTAGATAACCAAAAATATCCATCTCTTTTACCATTAATCATCAACCAAAAATCATAAACAATATGCTCCGCCTAGTGATTTAGATTGATTTGGGCCATATAAACATGTTTGTACTAGTCTCTAATTGCCTTCTTTGGAAAACTCTCTCTACGAATAGGATTGACAAATGGTTGACAAATAGTTGCCTTACTTCCCAGCTCAGACAGTTAGAGGCCGCAAGAACACACTTAGATACATGGATGTAAAACTCAATTTGCATTCCTTATTGATGATATAATACATAGAATTGTATACACAATACACTCTTATACTCTATTGAATTTAAACACACACAAATGAAGATGATTATACAAAAGTCCCTTTGAGATGGATTATCCTACCGAACTCATTGCTGGTCTTGGACATTGCAAGCTCACTCTCTTGCTCTGTTCTGTTGTACCATTCTGAATTACACTTCCTCTTTTTTAATCTCCTTGCTCGCTTTTCCTACTTTCTTGCAAACTGAAACTACTTCATTCGAGCCATGAAGGATCTCTTTGACATAATCTCAGTGGCAATGGGGCTTTCTAGGATGTTAAAAATGCTTCCAAATTCTAACATTTCATGTTCATGGCCATTATTTGTATGTGTAATTAATGTGAGGAAATTGTGCATGTAGTTGCATAATTGTCGATTAACTGCCACCTGCGCAAATCAATGGTTTTGACAATTGTGAAAGAAATGGCTGTCGGTTGTGTAACCATTGGTTAACTCAGATGGGTAGTTATGAAACCACTGGATGCATAAACCGGTGATTTCATCATTTGCTAAAGAAAAGTTCCTTTAGGCCAAGGAAATTGAATGAAACCACTTGCACAAGGCTATTGCTGGGCAATGGACTTTTGGGGCTGCAATTTGCCATCTCTAACCTCCTCCAACATATGTGACAAAGTCGCAAGATACAATTCCCAACCACAACATGCATAAGGGTGCACACTTTGTTTTTGGGTGATGCTAGATGTAATGAATTTACTTAGATATGAATATCAACAATAATAAAACACTAAAATATAGAGAAATGATCACAATATGCAAGTAGAATGACTTAGCCACTTCAAGGGCAACCTCCAAACCATACAATAAGACTCAAGTGCTCAATATGATGATAATATCCTACTCTCTAACTCCTATATATACCCTAACCCGAGAGGCCCAAGGCTGACCCACTAAGCATATGGAAGCATAAATACATATGATATGACATGATACGAATTATGTTAGCCATATGTTGGCTATCCATATTTTGATATATGACCTAGGGTTAAGGCAAAGCAACATCGTCCCAAATGTTGACAATTTTTTGAGGCTTCTTCAAACAAGTGTAGTCCTCAATGTCGATGATCTTTGGATGTTGGTACAAGAAATCTTCCTCCTCCCATGTTGCCGCTGCATTGTCTCAATTCTTCCACTTGATTAGATACTCAATAATTACTCTCCTCTTCACTCTCTTTCCAAACCAATTTGGCCTTCTTTATCCAACACATGTAACTCTATTTGGGTTGAAACATTTTGTGCAATGACATTCCAAAATCCAAAAATGTGCCAGGTATGTGAAAGTGGAAAAATCTCTTTGAGACGAGAGAGCTTCAATTCTACAAAAAAATTAATCTTCTTACCATCCACTTGAACTTCCTTCTTTAGAACCACACTATCTGAAATCTTATCCTCTATTTTTTCAACTTATCCTCTTCCTTTCCGTTTTCTTCCTCTTGCTCTTCATCTTCTTCTCCTCTTTTTATCCTCCTCCCTCTTTTCCTCTCCTCCTCCTCCTCCTCCTACTTCTTTATTTCATTTGGTCAAGAAAACTTGTTCCATTTCTTGTAGCGCCCACAAAATCAGAACACAAAACAATAGTAAAAATACCGGATTTTTTTGTTGACTTTTATTACTTCTTACATGACACCACATGGGATCACTTAGGATAACTCAACATCACACAAGACATTTATACCAATATGGATCGACACGTACCACAAGATGAAAAATGATTAGCTTCACAAGGAAAATTGACACATAACCAAGCTTACCTAAGATGGCTTACATAGGGGAGAGGTCATCATTACAATTACCCCTTACCACTCCAAGAAGGAATCCCGGTGTTGTTCTCGTATTTTTGCAAGGGAGCAAAATTCAATAGAAAGCAAGACAACAATACTCGTGTCAATTTTTTTAAGTTTTACCTTTCCAAGACACCCTAGGTCTACCCGTTCTTAACACCAAGCCTTATTCAGTTCGTGTAATGGTCTTCAATTGGATGTCCATCAAATTTCCCTCGGTGATTTAGGAAAGCAAAGTCAGCCCCCCCTAGGTGATTTTAGGAGTTTGTGAAGAATGCCAATTTTTGAGCAATTTTGGGAAGGGCTACCACTAGCCTTCCCGGGACTAATGCACCCCCTGAGCGGAATGAAGGATCGAAATTCAACATGGAGATGCATTCAAGTGCCAAGAGCATTAGAAAAAAGGTTTTGAAAGATTTTGGAAAGATCTAGAGGTTTTGGAAGCCATTTCAGTAAAAGTGGGTTTTCGGGCCTAAAGGAGCATACATTGCGAAGGAGTGCTTGAACTTCAAGCAAAGATTCTGGAGCTTCGTGAAGATTCAAGATCCCAAAAGTACCTATGGAAGGTATTTTCCATGCCCTAAATGGTGGAAAAATGAGACATCGTGAAACCTCATACACCTCCCTACACAACTCATTCTTCTAAAGCGCAACTAGCGGTCTCAAGAAAAATGGGTCATTTGGAGGTGATGCAGTTAAATTGAAGCTCCAAACCATCACCATTCAACTCATTGGGTGTTTTCCAATCAAATTCATATAAAATTTCACCTTCAAACTCATCCAGAAGCTCGAGTTATCACCGTCGCAAGTTGGCTCAAGGTAAGAGTTTGATACTTAGCCAATTTTCAAAAAGGACACGAGTCAAAGATCAAGAGCATGTCGATTTTATGTCCCTTTCATCCCTTTAACAAAGGGAAATAAGAGACACAAAATGCGCCCAACCCTTCTTGGCCCCCATGACATCAACGTGACCTCATGTATTATCGGTTAGCCCCGGGAGCTAGTTAGAGCCTTTCCTCTCACTACACGAATGATTGCCAAGTGTCGCACTCACGCGCGATGTAGAAATTGATGTCCCTTTCATCCCTTTAGAAAAGGAACATAGGGGACACAAAAATGTGCCCAACCCCACTTAGCCCTTTGATTCTTCCTATGCTTGAAACTCAGCTCCTAGGTGCTTCTCTCAAGCCCTCTCTCCAAATGCACGTCCAATCAGAATCCACCAAGTGTCGTAACCATGCACGATGGGGAATTTCATGTCCCTTTTGCCCCTTTAGCAAAGGGACATAGGGGACACAAAAATGCGTCCAACTCCTATGCTTGTTGCTTTGGATGGATATATACTAGGCCTTAGCCAATTTTCATGCCATTTCATCTCCCACGCCTCCATACCCTATCGGAACTCTGGCAAAATTTCTTCAGACATCCCAACCTTCATTGTTGCACTCAATCAACTCCACAACACCTTCGTCACATTGAAAACATAGGGATCTCGAAGAGAAGCGGATTAGAAAGGAGAACAAAAAATGGTGAGGAAACAAAGTTTGTTCAAGAAACCCCGAAATCACCGCAGACGAAATTCATATCTTTTGAACCGTTCAACGGATTGAGATGAATTTTTTGCAGACCTCGTTTTTGAAGGTTGACACGATGTAATAGATGGAGGGTAAAATGATGCTCCAAATTATTTTCTACAATGAAAACTTATTTTGGTGCCCTAACTCTCATTCGTCGGATTTTTCACCAATCTGATGGTCGGATCGAGCTAAAAACTTGCACATGAACTCCAAATGAAAAACCTATCACAATGGAGTTAATTTCATCACGATCGGAGGCAAAAACTAGACATGCAAATTTCGAGCTCCATTAATGGTCGCCATGAATAGCTCCGTGCCCGAAGCCACTACTAGGTGAAAATTTCAAATTTTATTTCCAAGCATCTGAGGGGCGAAATCAAGTGAAATTCGAGGATAAGATCGCGACGACGAGCCGAGTTCGAAAATATGTGTTCCATCGCAAATCGAGCACCAGAAATCCACTTTCCAAAAATAGTAAGTTTTCCTATACAGACTTGCTATGTTTGGAAAGTCATCATCAAAAGTGGTTATGGCGAAGACAGTGTGCATCCAAGATAACTCGGAAGTCAGAATGATTGTCCAGAGTAGAAAATAGCGAAAATGAATGCTTACTAAAAATAGTAAGTTCCTTATATGGGTGCTTACTAAAAATAGTAAGTCACCCCAAGAAGTGGTCGAGGTGAAGGCAATGTGCACAGGAGTGAATGAAGAAGTTCATCACATCAGGATGGTCAAGAAGAGGCAAAAATCACCTCTTACCAAAAATAGTAAGTCTCCCATCTAGGCACTTGCTATTAATGGTAAGTCACACTCAAAGGGTAGTTTTGGCACAATGGGACATAAAGGGATGATCATTCGGTCAACATCATCATTCAGGATCATCATAGGCATTTCTCACAGGGCATTTGAGATCCATCTTAGGTAGCCTTAGAAAGATTGGAAGCTAGAATCGGAACAAAATGGTAGATTGTGGCCGTGAAAATGTAGACCAAATGTACCATGGGGTGGAAACACCGACCCACTTGCCCTTCCTCAACCACTCCACGAGCTACCAAAAGGCTCAAGAAAAACTTCCCAAAATTTAGAGACAGGTTCTCAACTTCCCGAGGAGCATGTAGAAGCGTTCATCACTTGCTTGTTGGGTGTTGAACACGAAGATGTGTCACCCGATTCTTTGTGGAGTCACCTGTTGGGAAGATATAAGAAACGTATTTGAACATAGGTTCAAAACCACACAGGACTGCCAGGATCTCTTGGTCCAAGTTGGTGCAAATGAAGAAAGAAGCTTATGAATCAATGAGAGACTTTATTGCCAAATATAACCAAATAATTAGGAGGATTCCGTAAAGATGTGCCTTCAAACAACAATCTGAAAAGGTTCTTCATTAGTGCTCTACCATCGGAAGTTGGTTTCTTCCTCAGGATGTCCCAACCCAGAGATCTCAAAGAAGCACAAGATTACACAATAGAGATTGAATATCATTTGATCTTGTTTGTCAAAGTGAAAGGTCCTAATGGAAAACAAAAGGTCGAGTTCAAACTCAATCACCATAGACCCAATGTTCCAGAAAATGGCAAATGACTTGGTTGCCATGAAGAAACAACTTTATCAGATCACCATGTGGGACGCCCCCATGAAATCCTAATCCTCCGAACCGACCAAGAATCACCTCACCTCCTCGTAGGCTTGCTCTTGAAGCACTTTGTTGATCAATGCTACGTGTGATGTTGATGAACCAGAAGAAGAAGAAGAAGGTGATGATGGAGACTACCTTGAGGTCGAAGAAGTTAACAAGAGACTCAAAATGGCCTTATTGAGTATGTTGAAGGAGACGAAGACGACGATGACGAAGAAGCTCCAAACTTCTCGTGTGCGGTGTTCACGCGGCTCAATCAAAGAAAGCAACTTCATCTTCAACAACTACAACGAAGAAGAAGAAAGAAGATCCTCCGTTGAAATTCCACAAAATAAGATCATCAACAGAGGGTCGTTGCTTCGCAACCATCAATGGACTCACCAAGAAAAACCAAACCCACTGATAAGCAAGAAGCCGTTTACCATGCCAAGTAAGTCCTCTAGTACTCCCTCCAATTCAAAAGCTACTTCTAAGAATAATTCTTCTTTGAATGCTACTCCTACAAAATCATCTAAAGTAGCACCAAAGTCTCCTCCCATCCCCTTCTAAACCAGTTACCACACATGTTAAAGAAAATCAAACTCCCAAGGTAACCATACCTTCGCCATGTAAAGATTCCATCACCCTCGGAACCTCAAATTCATCCGCTGTGATCCCATTTGATTATGTAGAATACACGAGTAAAGCCAAGGTTCCGATCACAGAACTGGAGTACTTGCAAACACACCCTACTCAATTTGATAGGTTGGTCAATGTAGTCCGTGGTGGTAGTGCTAAAGTGTCAAGCTCAAATTCTAAAGGCCTACTCCCGCACCATCCACGCCACCTTCACAAAACATGTTAGCCCTTAGTGCCTCCAAAACCAACAAGGTAAAACCCTTCTACTTGTCCCTCTTGATCAAAGGCTACCAACTCAATAATTGCATCATATATTCTGGAGCCTCTGACAATGTGATGCCCATGAAAGTTGCAAATGCCTTAGGACTCACCTTGACACGTGCAAACGACTCTTGCTATTCCACATAATCCAAAGAAGTACCGTTGGTGGGAAGGATAAAGGATGCTTTGAAGTTGCTTTGGTCGACTTCCCGAGAATAAAGTATTGCTCATAATTTTGGTAGCTGACATTCCAAAAATGGACTGGTCCTCTGTAACCATACTTGTGAAAGGGGAGATGAAGAAGATGTCGCCGGTGTGTAAGATGAAATACATGGTACAAATATCAAATGATCGAGGGGTGAACATTTTGTTTCAAGGTAGCGAGATAGGAAACTATTTCCTTACATCGGAGAGAGATGGAAATTTGCTCTTCCTTACTGAGAAAGACATGGAGATGGAATCATCATTTGTCAATTGCTTCTGGCACGAAAGACACCTCATAGGTGGAGTAACATATTCAATAGATGAAGATTCATGTTGCATAATGGATGATTTGATGCTTTCTAAAGATTACACTAGATGATGAAGAAATACAAAATGATGAGTTCGGATGTTCATTAGTAATCTCTTTTCAGACTTAAGACTTTTCAATCAATGATGGGATGGAGATATGTGAAGAAGCAGAGATAGTTGAGGAATCAAATTCTCTTCTTGATTCAATCATGGATGAACATATGGAGGAGGCCAATTTCATTCTCGAAACCAAGGAGCAAGATGATTACCATGAGGACGATATGGATTTTGAGCTCGAAGGTGTGCCATTTCCATAAAGCATGGACCTCTTCTCCTTATCGAAAGGGTTCATAAAGTAGAATTGTCCATACCTACATGAACGAGAGCCTTGGGGAACACAAAGCACATAAGAATCAAATGGAGTTGCTTCGAATGAATCATGGGAAGGTATGGATCAAAACTTTTACCACTCCTCTGAGTCACAATTCAGAAATGTTTTTGAAAACAAAGATGAATCTATGATGAATTTGGAAGAGCCATCCATGCAAGATATTTTGAAAGCTATAGAAGAAATTGAAAATCCTAGCTTAGCCTTGAACTCTTGACTTGAGCCATCGAGATACAAGACAATTCGCGAATCAACAAGGGCCCCTTGTTTCGATACACCAATGTTCGATGTGGAGATGGAGCAGTTAGATAGGTTGGATAACTTCCTCAATGACGAGCATAAAAGTGGAAACATGTCTATTTCTCCCACATTGCACGAGGAAGTTCATGAATGTAAAAGAAGAGAAGTCCTCGGAGTCTCTTCATAAATTTTTAATTTTAAAGACAACACTTTTGTCATTGTGGGAGATGATAAGAAAATATTGATCCAAATTGCATGGAAGAGAGTTGCGTGTGGCAAGAGCATTGGGAATATGTTCAAAATCAACTTGATCACATCTCTTTGGAACTTTCTGTAAATACAAAGAATGAATATGGTGATGAGAAGAGATCAAAAGATTTAAAAAATTGAACAAATATCAGCCTTGGAATGACGATGAAATATTCAGAGAAATATTGGTGTTATGTATAAGCACGAAAGGCGGTCAACACTCTAGAAACGATCTCAAAGAACGTAAAGGCAAGGGAATTTATGGGCGAAGGCCTGAGAACCAAAAAGCTCATGTAGGTTCACTCCTATGAAGTGCACAAACAATCATGAAAGCACTCGAATTTCATAGGCATTTGAGGAAAGGAGGCTACTTCCTTGAACCAGTCAACAACTTCGCAAGACATTGACATTCTAGTGTTACCTCTTCGGGGTAACTCCGAAAAGGAAAGTTCTTCAAGAAAAGTGGATTTTCCCCGCCTTGTATCATAGGTGATTGTTAGGAGTGTTTTCCTTTCTGTTGTGTGTGTCTTCCCTTTACATGTGTGTTGTGTGTTTCCTTTCATCGTTTTTTGGTGTGTGTGTGTGTGTTCTTCCTTGCTATCTCTCTCTCGCAGGTTGTAAACAACTCCGTAGGGCCCAATGGATAAGGCACTAGTCAATGTGTTATAAGTTGAGATTATGGGATTCCTCATGTCATGTCTTCGTTGCACTTAGTCCATACCATGCCCCCAAGTTGCCATATGTTGTCCCGCATTTTGCGCAGAGGTAAAATTCAATAAAAAGCAAGACAACGATACCCCGTGTCAATTTTTTTCAAGATTTACCTTTCCAAGACACCCCAGGTCTACCCGTTCTTAACACCAAGCCTTACTCAGTCCATGTAATGGTCCTCAATTGGATGTCCATCCAATCCCCTAGGTGATTTAGGAAATCAAAGTTAGTCCCCCTAGGTGATTTTAGGAGCTTTTGGAGAATGCCAATTTTTGAGCAATTTTGGGAAGGGTTACTTGTTGTTGCAAATCAATGCAAAGACCCCTCGGATGTTGATCAGATTTCTAGTTTGATCACCCTATGCATCCAGTGTGATTGCACAACATTGAATCCTCTTCCCAAGTGTGGGACTTGAAAATGGAAGAGGAATCTCCAGATTAGAGGTTGGTTCCTCAACTCCTCTGATCAGCTATTTCACTTGCACAATTGCAGAGGTTTAAACTCCTAAATCTACTCTAAATTCCAAGGAGACAGAGATAGAGAATGCAAAAAGAAAGAACTAATGCTAATAGGTGATGCACCAAAGGAGTTGTAGACACCTGATGCTGCATGAAATACACAATCCACAAGGAAACACAACACAAAACATGCACAAATGCTCAAAATGTAATGAAAGATCAAGAAAGCAATGATAGATATATGAAAGGATTGAGGGATTTTAATCACAGAACATATATCAACATCTCAGATCCAATACAGTACATTACAGTGATCCAGAGGCAAGAAAAGGTGCTGCATTACATGGAAAGGTAAAATTTCTTCACAAATTCTGCCAAGGAGGAAGAAAAAGGAAGTTGCAGAGCTGAAAAAGTGTCTCCCTTTGCAAAATGAACTCATTCTGGCTTTTACAGTGCAAACCACGACCCCAGGAGAGAGAAACGGGAAAACGTGCAAGGGGTTCAACCATTGACCAAAATGCCATCAAAACAACATGGGCGCCCTGACAGACCCATTCCTTGACATTTTTAACCATGCTGGGAGAGAATGCGAGCCATTCTTCATTAAAAACGGTGGTTAAAACGTCATTTTTGTCGATGACCACGTGCCAAAAGCGTTTTTTGATTTTCTCTCTCCAAACTCCACCAAAATGCAAAAATAACCTCGGAATCTTGTAGAGAATTTCACCAGCTTTCCATTGATATAAAGAACGCGAAAACCGAGCTCTGGATCGAAAGATATGGCGATTTGAAGTTTTAGGGCAAAACAGGGCCAAATCGGGTCGGTGGGAAAAATTCAAATTTTTGCACCTTTTTGGTCATTTGGAAAATTTTCCAAAATTTCCCACTCCGCCACTCTAGGTGCCACGTGGCGGCATCTCATTGGCCGCGGGCCTTTCAGGGAAATTTTTCCAAAAACTCCGCCGAGCCATAACTTCAAAAATACATGGAGTTAGGAGGAAAACTTTACCTTTCTGGAAAGCTAAGAAAGAGCTCTATCCAATGGTGCCATTTCTAGAAGGTTTTGAGTGCCTAAAAAGCAAAATTTTGTGACTGAGGCACAAGAGAGGGAAGAATGAGAGGAGTTAGCCACAAAATGAGCAGGGGGCACATTTTGGATAACAATTTTGGCGACTCAGAGGGGTCATCTGCCTGCTGGATGAAGTTACCAGTTGCCTTTTAGCAATCCATTGGGTATGGAGTCATAAGAAATAACTTGAAACCAACCTGATATCTTGAAAACTTCCCTCTGAGCCACTTGAAACCCATTGAACTTAGAGTTGTTCTCACCAAAATGCCACTTAAAACAGCTGTGCAAGAGCAAAACCAGCAGCACCAAAACTATTTACAAAACTGAAAATCATACATGCTCCAAATGGAACATGCAGAGTGTGCACAAGCACTTCTTTTACTGAAAGAAAACCTACCTACTCTATTCTAACTAGAAGCAAAGGTAAGCTAAACAAACCCTGTAACTGGTTGTGCAAAATAGCTTCCTTTCTTCAAAATTGGCAACCATGCAACTGATTTGGCATTGAACATGGCTGATTGGATGAATGGAAAATCAACAAGAAGCTGGTCTTCCACCCAAATCATCAAGGTATCGGTGAAGGCAAATTCAATACCTCTTTTAGTTGTTCTGCATTTGGATTGGAGAGGTATGACAGTGATCCTTGGTTCTTTGTAGCTCATCCTCATGCTTAGGAGCAAGCATGACTGGTTGTGACTTCTCCTTTGGTTCCAATGAAGCCAGATACCTGATTGGGCAAGGTATGGTCCTTTGAGTATACCCATTGCCTTGATTTTCAACTCCAAGAATGGAGTTCTCTTGTAAACCCTTTTGAATGGATGGTGCAGAAGCAAAGGTAGAACCTTTTTGCCCTTTCTCTTCCTCCAATGAAGGACATGAAAGATTAAAATCTTCCAATCTTGGTTCCAAAGAGCTGCTATAAGATGCAGGCTACTGCAAATGGGTGCTCTCCTTCATGACAATAGGCTCAGGTGTTTGGAACGTGGATGATGAAAGAGAGAATGGTAGGAACTCAACCGGTTCTTCTTCATCAAAACAGTCCTCCAAATCTGACAGATAAACTACCTCATTGTTGTCCTGCTGCAAATGCTCAACTTCCTCCATGGTATCCTCTTGATCTGTAACTTGATCATCATGGTTTCTTTCATCCTCCAACATTGAGTTTGAGAGATCAAACTCTTCTTTAGCACTAGAACTCGAGAGAGATGAAGTAGAAAGAAGAATTGAAGGTTCTCTTGTAGCCTGCTTTGCGCTCAAAGCCCTTGGATCTGCAATTTTCTCCTCCACAACTAGAATGTGCTCCTCTTCTTTTGGATTTGGAGCAGCTTCTCCCTCTTCTACTATTTGAAGACAATCTTGTTCTTGATAGAACTCTTCCTCTAGCACGAAGTTCGTTAAGTCAAACTCTTCGATCTGCTACTCTAGAGGACAAGTTGGGACTGTAGGATCTTCTTCAGAGCTTTCTTCCTCCATGGCTGATTGTGCAACTTGAATTGAATCAACATTCTCTTCAAATAGAATGCTAACATGGACACTACTTTTTGAGCAAACTGATTGCTGATCTACTTCTTCTTTTTGCTCTTCTCCTGCTGCAACAAATTCAGTCCTAACCACCACTTGTTTTCCAACTCCAACCTCTTCTAAAGGCTTAACCATCAAGGGGATCTTTGTCATCCCAAATTTAAGAGCCCAACTCTTGAGACTTCGAATTTCTTCATCCTTGTTTGGCTTTTCTTTTTGCTGTTGTTTTCCTTGACTAGAATTCTAATTTTTATCCTCCCAACATGGATTTGGGAATGCAAGAGGAGAAGTGGATTGTAACTCAAATGGCTCGGCAATTTTTCGTGGTGGTGGAGGAGGTAGAAACTCTTGTTTCTTTGGAGGAGAGGGTATTTCATTAGCTTTTGTGGAGGGGATGACTATTTGGAAGGAAAGGGGAAGGAAGAATTGAGATGTGGTGGAAGACTAGGGAATGGAGAAATGGAATTAACTCTGGGCAACATTGATCGGATTTAGAATTTGAAATTCCAAATGAGATGATGCTACTTGAGTAATGGGAAGAGAAAACCAGATGATGGTGTAGAACTTACCCATTGACAAGGTTGTTCAACACCAAGTGTATAGGCCTCTATTTTGTTGTCCATTGTGCAAGTTGGGGCAACATCTTCATCATGAAGTCCACTTCTCCCGAGGGTCAAGTGTCTTGGAAAAGGGCCTCCCCATGGACAAGGAGTCCTGCAACCAATTCCGAAAGCTTTCATTTGTGCTTGAGCCTTGGATAGCACCATGTTTACCTCCATCTTTTGGATTTGTTCCAGCAGATCTGCATTTTCTTCTTGACTACCCTCACAACTAGCATACCCTTGTGCTTGACATGCTTCATATCCAAACTGACTTTGGCACTGCTGCTCATATGGGTAGACATGCTGATTTTGAATTTGATCAAAATGCTGATTTGGAGGATTTGTAAAACATGTTGGAGGTGTGATATACTTGCTTGTTGTAAATGTGAATTCCATGATGGAAATGAAGTCATGATTGCACAACTTCATGGAATGGAAAAGAATGAAAATGATGGAAAGAAGAATGGATGGAAATGAATGGAAAATAGGTCTGTAACTTAGAGAATGAGTTGTTTACTAGATGGAGTCGCCAAATGTGCTTTTGAAAGTGCCTCCAAAAGGTTGAATCTTTAACAGGAACACACCAACCTATCAAAGATAAAGTGGAAGACCTCTAAGGTCCCACCGGGTGTGCCAAAACTGTTGTTGCAAATCAGCAGCACCCCCTGGATGTTGATCAAATTTCTAGTTTGATCACCCTATGCATCCAGTGTGATTGCACAACATTGAATCCTCTTCCCAAGTGTGGGACTTGCAAAATGGAAGAGGAATCTCCAGATTAGAGGCTGGTTCCTCAACTCCTCTGATCAGCTATTTCACTTGCACAATTGCAGAGGTTTAAACTCCTAAATCTACTCTAAATTCCAAGGAGACAGAGATAGAGAATGCAAAAAGAAAGAACTAATGCTAATAGGTGATGCACCAAAGGAGTTGTAGACACCTGATGCTGCATGAAATACACAATCCACAAGGAAACACAACACAAAACATGCACAAATGCTCAAAATGTAATGAAAGATCAAGAAAGCAATGATAGATATATGAAAGGATTGAGGGATTTTAATCACATAACATATATCAACATCTCAGATCCAATACAGTACATTACAGTGATCCAGAGGCAAGAAAAGGTGCTGCATTACATGGAAAGGTAAAATTTCTTCACAAATTCTGCCAAGGAGGAAGAAAAGGAAGTTGCAGAGCTGAAAAAGTGTCTCCCCTTGCAAAATGAACTCATTCTGGCTTTTACAGTGCAAACCACGACCCCAGGAGAGAGAAATGGGAAAATGTGCAAGGGGTTCAACCATTGACCAAAATGCCATCAAAACAACATGGGCGCCCTGATAGACCCATTCCCTGACATTTTTAACCATGCTGGGAGAGAATGCGAGCCATTCTTCATTAAAAACGGTGGTTGAAACGTCATTTCTGTCCATGACCACGTGCCAGAGGCGTTTCTTGATTTTCTCTCTCCAAACTCCACCAAAATGCAAAAATAACCCGAAATCTTGTAGAGAATTTCACCAAATTTCCATTGATATAAAGAACGTGAAAAACCAAGCTCTGGATCGAAAGATATGGCGATTTGAAGTTTTAGGGCAAAACAGGGCCAAATCGGGTCGGTGGGAAAAAATTCAAATTTTTGCACCTTTTTGGTCATTTGGAAAATTTTCCAAAATTTCCCGCACTCCGCCACTCTAGGTGCCACGTGGCGGCATCTCATTGGCCATGGGCCTTTCAGGGAAATTTTTCCAAAAACTCCGCCGAGCCATAACTTCAAAAATACATGGAGTTAGGAGGAAAACTTTACCTTTCTGGAAAGCTGAGAAAGAGCTCTATCCAATGGTGCCATTTCCAAAAGGTTTTGAGTGCCTGAAAAGTAAAATTTTGTGACTGAGGCACAAGAGAGGGAAGAATGAGAGGAGTTAGCCACAAAATGAGCAGGGGGCACATTTTGGATAACGATTACCATTGGCCTTCTTGGGACTAATGCACCCCACAGAGCGGAAGGAAGGATCAAATTCAACATGGGGATGCATTCAAGTGCCAGGGCATTAAAAATATTTTGAGAGATTTTGGAAATATTCGGAGGTTTTGGAAGCCATTTCAAAAGTGGGTTTTCTCACTAAAAGAGCATACACTGCGAAGGAGTGCCTAAACTTCAAGCAAAGATTCTAGGAGCTTTGTGAAGATTCAAGATCCCAACAAAGTACCTATGGAAATTATTTTATATGCCCTAAATGGTGGAAAAATGAGACATCATGAAACATCATGCACCTCCCTAGGCAACTCATTCTTCTGTATGCAACATGCGGTCCCGAGAAAAATGGGTCATTTGGAGGTGATGCAGTCATAATTGAAGCTCCAAACCATCACCATTCAACTCATTGGGTGTTTTCCAATCAAATTCATATAAAATTTCACCTCTGAACTCATCCGGAAGCTCAAGTTATCACCGCAAAGTTGGCTCAAGGTAAGAGTTCGATACTTAGCCAATTTTCGAAGAGGACATGTGTCAGCACTAGGAGCCTGGCGGGATTTCATGTCCCTTTCGTCCCTTTAGAAAAGGGACATATGGGACACAAAAATGTGCCCATCCCTTTTTGTCCCCAAGACACCAACGTGACCTCATGGATTGCTAGTTTAGCCCCCGGGAGCTAGTTGGAGCCTTTCCTCTCACTACACGAGATGATTGCCAAGTGTCACAACTTGGCGCGATGTGGAAATTGATGTCCCTTTCGTCCCTTTAGCAAAGGGACATAGGGACACAAACCTCATGCGCTCAACCCCACTTAGCCCTTTGATTCTTCATACGCCCAAAACTCAACTCCCAGGTGCTTCTCTCAAGCCCCTCTCCAAATGCACGCCCGTGTAGAATCCGCCAAGTGTCGTAACTAGGGCTCATGGGGAATTTCATGTCCCTTTCATCCCTTTAGCAAAGGGACCTAGGGTACAAAAAAATGCTCCCAACCCCTATGCTTGCTACTTTGGATGAATATATATAAGGCCTTAGGCAATTTTCATGCCATTTTATCTCCCACACCTCCATACCTGTAAGAACTTTGGAAAAAATTCTTCAGACATCCCAACCTCCATTGCTGCATTCAATCAGCTCCGCAAAACCTTCCTCACACTGAAAACACATGGATCTCAGAAGAGAAGAGGATAAAAAAGACAAAGAATGAAAAATGATAAAGAAACGAAGTTTGTTCGAAGAAACCCCCGTAGTCACAAACGAAGATTCATTCATATCTTTTGAACCGTTCAATGGATTGAGATTAATTTTTTTGCAAACCTCCTTGTTTTGAAGGTTGTCCCCATGCAAGAGATAGAGGGTAAAATGATGCTCTAGAGTATTTTCTACAATGAAAACTTATTTTGGTGCCCTAGCTCTCATTCGTCGGATTTTTCACCAATCTAACGGTCGGATCGAGCTAAAAACTTGCACACGAACTCCAAATGAAAAACCTATCGCAATGGAGTTAATTTCATCATGATCGGAGGCAAAAACTAGACCTATAAATTTTGAGCTCCATTAATGGCCGCCACGATACTCGTGCTCAAGCCACCACTTTGCTGGTAAAAATTTCAAATTTTATTTCCAAGCATTCTGGTGGGCGAAATTAAGTGAAATTCAAGGATAAGATCGCGACGACGAATCGAGTCGAAAATATGTGTTCCATGTTGCTAACCGAGCACCGGAAATCAACTTTTAAAAAATAGTAAGTTTTCATATACAGACTTGCTATGTTTGGAAAGTCATCATCAAAAGTGGTTGTGGCGAAGACAATGTGCATCCAAGATAACCGGAAGTCGGTATGATTGTTTAGAGTAGAAAAGATTGAAAATGGGTGCTTACTAAAAATAGTAAGTCACCCTAAGAAGTGGTCGAGGTGAAGGCAATGTGCACATCAATGAATGAAGAAGTTCATCGCATTAGGATGGTCAAGAAGAGGCAAAAATCACCTCTTACCAAAAATAGTAAGCCTCTATCTAGACACTTGCTATTAATGGTAAGTCACACTCAAAGGGCAGTTTTAGGACAATTAGACATAGAAGGATGATCATTCGGGTCAACATCATCATTCGAGATCATCATAGACATTTCTCACAAGGAATTTGAGATCCATCTCAGGGAACTCGACAGTGTCTTTCGACACTCACTTCATGGTTTAGGCCTCAAGTATATCATGTGTAGGGTGGAAGTTGCGGTCATCGGCAAAACAATTCATTCAACTTGACAGGATTGGTTCTGAGCTCCTATCTCTTGAAAAGGATCTTTATGAGTTAGTGTTCGTGGTCATCAGTGAATTCATTTAACAAGTGTTTTTGAACACTTAACCCAAGGTGTCCTTGAACCATCCAAAGGAGCTTCTCGGGTGCAAATAGTTCAAGGATTCAAGAGATCGTCACATTGGGACATTCCATCGAGTCATCTGGAAGGAGTTGTGGACTTCATCGAGGTGGATCTTTCGTCGTCAACATCATTCTTCCCCCTTTTTCTTCCTTCTCTCTCTCCTCTCTTCCCCCAACTTTCTCTCTCTTCAAATGTTCTAATTATTTGTTGGGGTTTGCACTTTTGATATTCCTTTAAGTTATTCAAAAACAACTTTAGAAACATAATGTAAATTAAGTCACCTTGATTATATAAAAGGGACTTAATATTTTCTTAGGAATATCAAGAGTCTAAAGTTAGAAAAAGGCATATGAAGTGTCATTAGGAAGATGAAGAGGCATCTCTCTTCTATAAATTGTAATGAGCCCCTCATTTGGGCTTCTTCTTAGCTAGTTGTCAACTTGTAATCTCATGAGAGAGTAATTCTTGTGAAGGAACAAAGAGATAGCTGAAATTATTCTATTTTCCCACTCTTGCATTCCTCTATTCTTGTTATGTACAATTTCTGCTCGAGCATCAATACAAGAAGTGTTGGGCCCTGAATTGACTAAGTCCCAAATAAGAGTTCAATGTGCGTGAGAGGGAGTAAAGAAGGAAGGAGCTTAGGAAAAAGCGCCATAAGAGAAATGGCGCGTGGGAGAAGAAATTGGCGTGTGCGGGAGTAGGAAGGTTTAGGGACTTAGCCATATTTTGAAGGAGTTGTTGTAGGAGAAACACATGAAAATCCCGAGTAGGCATGAAAAATGGATAAGGTGCCATCCTGGAGCCTTGGAGGTCAAGAAAAGAATATTCCATGTAAGGAATATTCCCAGGATGATCATTATAGGTAGTGGAGGCATTTGCAAGCTGGCATAAGCATTCGACCATGGAGGACCACACTTCTACTTGGCATGCGATTTGTCCATGAAGGAAACCAAGGCGGTGCATCCAGATCCTATTTAAAGGAGTTCTTGGGTCCGAAATAGAGGAGGAGAGTAAGAACAAAGTGCTGTTAGGATGTTAATAGGGTTAAAGAGGGTTTTAAGTGATAACAAGGTGCTTGTAAAAATGCTTGCAAGAAGGGTTTTAAGAATATTAGGCATGGATTTGGGTAAGAACAAGGGTTGTAATGGGTAGAATAGCTAAGAACTCTCTCCACAGAGTATTTTTGTAGGGTTTAAGATAATATTCCTTGGTGTATTCGGCTACCCATATGACCCATATGATGTAATGAGGCCACTTGTAAATGTTTATAAATAAGTGATTCTAGTTATTCATGTGCTTAAGTGTAAACCCTTGTGTTCTTCATATTATTATGAGTTAGATCTAGTTTCATTATGCTTATTTACAATGTTCATTCCCATTTATGATGCATCTGTACATGGATTTGTTATCTGTATCTTCTGTTTTTGAGTGAATGTTTATATTTCCATTTTAACTCATTCTCCATCAATGGCGGATCATTCTCACGAAGCTCACATAAAGGAGAGGCTCAACACCCGCATGCACCTTAATTGAGTGCCCAATGCACACTAGGTGATAGGTCGACATGCTTGGGGTAGAAAGAAGGTATATGAAGAAATGACTACATTTTGGTTCCGTTTCTAGGACCACTTTTCGAAGTTGTTGTGAGAATGATGTGTAATGAAGAAGCGCTTGAATTTGGACGAGTGTCGAAGCATGGCTTGAAAACACAAAGGATGAGTTTTCTCAAAGGTTCAATACTGGATTTGAGTTTGATACACGTAAATGGGTGGAGGAGAACCTGTA
This sequence comes from Taxus wallichiana var. yunnanensis, assembly GCA_018340775.1. NCBI lineage: Eukaryota > Viridiplantae > Streptophyta > Pinopsida > Cupressales > Taxaceae > Taxus > Taxus wallichiana. Next base: position 697,341,719 of record CM031239.1, read on the forward strand.
TCACGAGCTCTATGAGACATTCTTCTATTGTTTCGAGTAGAGTTTTATGAATGGCTCTTAGCATATGCATCGAGGACAAGTTGGTACTATATACCTCGTGTTTGGACTAAGGAGGAATATCAATAGTTGTAGGATGATGATCGACTTGTACTCGTGTTGTTGATCACTTTGGTGGAGAGGTGTGTTGAGTAGCTACACGTTGGAGTACACAATCTCAATTTATTCTTGACTGGAGGTTGTTGAGTTCGAGTTCATGCGAGAACCCGAGGATCATTCTTGCGGGCTATTCCATTAGCTATCAAGATCTTGGTTATTACCCTGAGTTTGGAAGCCTTTCCTATGGTTGGCTAAAATCTTGCTAGGCATGGGCGCGGAAGCTAGCTTGAGAAATATGGCAGACTTGTGGTGGAAATGGAGAGAGAGGAGAGGCGGCTCAAGTATAATGAAGCTCGGGAGAGGGAGTTAGCAAGACAACGTGAAGCTGCAAGAGTGATGGATTTATAGAGGCAAACGTTGCGGGAAGGATTTGAGGTTTGCGTAGAGGACGTGGAACCTGAGCAATCTAAGCTACCCCATCTTGGCAAGCGTGGAAGAGAAACCCCTCGGCTTCTGGAGAGAGCTCATCATATGAAGAAAGGAGGAGAGTCATAAGCGTGCATCTTAACCCACATGGCGACTGCCCTTGTGCTTAGTTTTCCAGTTCTGAGATAAGTTTTGATAATCCAGTTGGTATTGGTATTGGTAGTTGAGCGACACCTAGTAGATATAATTTTTCATTTAGTACATCTATGACACATGCAAACATTTATGGTGTTTTTAGGTATTTTGTCCGCACATCGTTTGGGCAAGGTGTGGGTTCAAAAGGTTTGAGCATCGCGTCTGGAAGTGGCGCGGAAACACATTTGGGAGTGGTTCGGTATCACAAACCTGTCGGCGTGCGGTTTAACGCGATGGTGGGTTCGTAGGGCAAAAATGCATCCGGCCCCTTGCTTTGCTACGTGAGGAGGATGGGGTTGATCCAGAGGAATAGGAGCTAGAGGATCTAGTGGATCTGGTGGTGGAGGTAACATCGGAGGGAATCAAGGTCTTGATCTAACGGACAAGGTCCAAAACACCATCAACAGGTGTTTTATGAGATGTCACTCAAATTACACGATTATAAGGGCATTGAGGATGCTGTGAAACATGTACACAAGTGTGAGTTCTTTATGGCGTGCAAAGGGAATCACCGCCCCGAGCGGAAAGCAAGTTATTTTACAACCATGTTGCAAGGGCGCGCATATAAGCTACTGGGAAATATGATCCACACCAGACGGTGGTGGATTATACTTTGCGTTGTGTAATGCCTTTTTGTCGGAGTTCCACATACTTGAGTTTGAATAGAAAAGAATCAGCGCATTGAAGGAGATTCAACAAGGAATGACAGAGAGTGTGTGGGAGTATGACACACGTTTCAAGACTCTCCTATCTAAGTTGTCTTATGACATTCACCCTTCGTAGCATGCTCAGTGGTTCGTCGGAGGACTGATCACACCGTTCATGAGGGTGATTTCACATAAGACTTTCATAGATCCGTGCGAGTCCTTGGAGGCCGCCTTGCGCGTTGATGCGATAGGAAGGGTTGATACAAGAGTTAGTCCATTCATAGAAGCCCAAATTGCTGTCATAGCAAAACAATCGGAGAAATTATCTGCGAACTCAGCTCATGAGACTCATAATGGGTTATGGTGTACGGATTGTGAAGTAGAGGGACATACAAAGATAGTTTCTCATGAATGTCGCTTCACGCCATATCAATAGATTGTAAAATCTGTCACAGAGATCATGATGCAAGTAGATGCCCATTGTTACAATGCACGATTTGCAAGAATGTGTCATGTTATTGTAAAATTTGCACATCCACTACTCATGATACGAAGGATCACGATTGATAGACAAAATCCATGATGCCATTGATCTCGGTGTGCCAGACCAACATTGGGAGTAGTTCTAAGGTCGAGGATCATCAGTATGAAGGGCACGCAGATGGAGGAAGTCACGGAAGAGGATTTCGGGATGGATTCCAAGGGTGTGGCAATCGCAGAGGAAGAAATGAATTTCCTTGTGGACCTTGTTATAACTATGGGTCTACTGAAACATTACAAGTGTGAGTGTCCGGATTTGTCGTAGTGCTCTTGGTGTGGGAAAAAGCACACATATGAAGAGTGCCTAGAATTTTTTGAACATATGAACCAAAAAAAACGGAAGGATAAAGGCATCGGGATGGTAAGCATGAAGAGAGCTGATCCATAGTGGATGCCAAGGTTGGCGCGTGGGTCGGGGTTAGAACCTATATTGGCGGCGACGAGAGTTGAGACTACGCGTGCTTTGGGAGATACCAAATTAGAAACCACTAGTTATAAGAGAAGAAGTGGTGCATGGGAAATATCCCGATCCTACCCACCGAAAGGAAGTTTATCAGAAGCCATGGATGTTATTCGAAGCCTACAAGGAGAGATCCAATTCTGAAGGAGTAAATGCGGTAGTCAAAACAAAAGAAGAGCGCTGAGGCTCCACATAAAGATCTAGATGAAATCAGGGAGGTATGCAAGATGCTGAGACAAGAGAATATCATCCCTCTTGTGTTAGGAGAGTGGCTAGGAGCAAAAGTACCAAACAACTGGAGGAGAGCGCGAGAGGAAGTTTTGCATGCTAATCTCCTCCTCACAATCTTGACTACAATAAGGAGATTACCTTGAATGCAATTGTTGATGGATGGCTCCTAAGTAATATTTTGATTGACACGGGCGTGAAGTTAATGTTCTCACCTTGGATGTATGGAATCAAATGGGAAGGCCCCATTACAACCATCTTCAAATGTAGTGTATATGGCTAACAAGATAAAGGCAATGCCCATTGGTGTTTTAAAGGATGTTGTTATAACTATCCAAGGGGAGAAATTCACTAGAGACTTCAAAGTCTTGGTGCTTGTTGAGGCGGACAACTTTCCAGCATTACTTGGGCACCCCTGGTGCTATAAGAACAATGTTGACTTACGTTTCAATAAGGGGTATATAAGTTTTGAGAACAAGGAGGAACATGTTATTATTCCTTTGACGGATGGAAAGTCAACGCCTATACCTTGAGCCTTTGGGAGAAGAAGACCTAGACAGAATCTACGTGCGCACTATCGGAGACTCGAGGTTGTGGAACCAACAAAAGAAGGTGTTATTCAATGTGAAGATGCTCAATCTATAAGTGATACAACTAATGTGGCATGTGATAATTTGGTGCATGTGCCATATGAGTTAGTTAGAAAGCGATTAAGAGGCTTTGTGACAAGAGTAAAAAGGCACGCTCGATTAGGCGCTTGGGAGGAAAAGCGATTCTTTGAGCTACACTTAGGGAGCCAACCCCGATGTTTTCCTATGAGCACAAGGGAGACCCAGTGGAAATGTGAGATCGAAAGGAGAAGTATGATTAGCTATAGTTTTCTTAGGACCATAACACGTTGGTGGGCGATCCATCGAGATAACCTTCTAGAGTGGTGCAAGGTGAGAGTCATGTTCTCTGCTTTAGGTTCCTCTCCTAGCAATGCACCTCTTTGCTATACAGACATCATGGGAAGGAATCCACCTCATTTCATGTTTAGGCATGTGAGAAGGCACGGATGGAAGGCGTGGAAACCCCGCCACCATCACTATGGGTGCATAAACTTTACTCCACCTTAAAAAGGCTGCGCGCGTGCGTGGTACATTTGTTCGTGTGTGCCGTCAGACAGAAATTGGCAGGAGTTGATCGCTGATATCATTCAAGCTTTTGAGTATCAGAGTACTAAGCCATTGGTGGATAAGGTGCTATAGGTTGTTAAGCACCTAACTATGGGAGATAGTGCCATGACAAAGGACATAGTACTGGAGTTATTGGGTGAACCTAGTTTGGAGGCATGTTTGATGAGGGAGAGTCGGAGGAGGTGAACTTGAGTGTGCATACATGGAAAAAGAGAAAGGAAAGTTGGTCTACGTGATAGATGGTGAAGAGGTGGAAAAATTGGATGTTAACCATACCGCTTCATGACGTGTGAGGTTATGGATAGTGCTTGATTAGATAGCGTGCCTACCATGAACCCCGAAAACCAAGGAGGTTAACATTGGCTCGGAGGTGGAGCCAAGGAAGCTACTATTGGAGATTATTGGAGAGAAAGGGAGGTTTCAAAGATTATTGATCATTTGTGCAAATTCCATTATTTATTCTGCATGGGTTGCGTGAGCTTAAAGGAGTTCACCACTCTTTGGGAGAAATTAAGATCAATTTAAAGGAATGTGCATGCCCGATTCGGAAGAGACCTTATCAAATGAATCTAAATTTGTGAATCAAGGTCAAGGAGGAGATTGACAAGATGATTGCATCAAGCATCATTGAGGTTATTGAGGAATTAGAGTGGATAAGCCCGATGGTCATCAACATTAAGAAGGATGGGAGGATAAGGATTTGCGTTGATTATAGGGATTTGAATGCGGTGTGTGTCATTGATCCTTTTCCAACCCCCTTCATTGAGGAGATCCTGGAAGGAGTATCCGGGCACGAGATCTATTCCTTCATCGATGGATTATTGGGATATCATCATGTTAGAATTGCAAAGGAAGACCAAGAAAAGACAACTTTCACCAATGAATGGGGAAGTTTTTCCTATGCGGTCATGCCTTTTAGACCGAAGAACACTTCGATGTGTTTTCACGCATTTTGGTTTAGGCATTTTAGGACTTCATCCATAAATTTCTACAAGTCTACATGGATGATTGGACAATATATGGATTGGTGAGGGACCATTGTGACAATTTGAGGCTGATGTTTGAGTGATGCCGACGGAGTTGATTATATCTCTCAACATTAAGAAATGATTTTTCAATATTGCATTTGGCACCTTGTTGGGACATATCACATGTAAAGAAGGCTTATTAGTGGATCTTACCAAAGTGTAGTTATTTTGGGTTTGGAGAAGCCTCTGCTTAGGAGCATGGAGCGAAACTCCTTAGGCATACAGGTATTACTAGAAATTTATTAAGGGGTATGCCAAGATCACCACGCCGTTGGAGGAGTTGTTTGAAGCACAAAAGTACATTTCATTGGGGAGAGGCGCAATAGATGTAGTTTGACACATTAAAGAAAAGGCTTATCACTACGCCCATATTACATTTTCCCTCTTGGGATAAGCCATTCCATGTACATGTTGATGCTTTAGGGATGGCGATTGGAGCAGTCTTAGCACAACCTAGAGAGGGAATTGTTGACCATCCCTTGTGCTTTGCTAGTAGGAAGATAACCCCAAGAAAACAAAATTATACTACCATTGATCGCGGGGCATTATCGATGATTTATGCAGCTGCGCACATTCGAACAATATTTCTTGGCAACACCCTTTATATTCTACACAGACCACATGGTATTAAAGTACTTGGTGATAAAACCCATCTTGCGAGGGCGCATATGCGATTCGGTCTTATTGTTTAAGGAGTTTGAGTTTACGATAGTTCTAAAACCGGGTAAGAGTAATTTATGGCACGATCATTTATCAAAGATTGACTCGGAGAGGATCATAGATCATTGAGGATCTGATGCCGGATGTACAACCTGTTTAGATTATGATGCACACCCTCTGACTTGGAAGATATTGTTGTGTTTCCAAAACGGGTGTGGCGGCGGAGGGAATGTAGACTTTGGGAAGGAAACAATTAGCCATACGTGTTGCGCCCTACATGTTAATTAGTGGAGACTTATACAAGCTAGGCCATGATGAGATTTTACGCGGTGCATGCTTGAGCATGAGCGCACTGCAATCATGGAAGAGGCTCATGGTGGAATTGCAAGAGGACACTATGCGAGGAATGTGGCGTGTAAGATTCTCTTGCCTATCAACTTCATGACGGTATTTGTGCATGAAACCAACCAATGAAGGATACTCCTCACGAACTCTGCATGCAGGTTCATACAAAGAGATCCATCTAGTCTCCACATCCTTTAGAAGTTTTTTGCCATCTGTAATTTCAATTGCAAATTTTTGGAACTCGAGAAATTGCTTTGGGATACTTGACATATAGGCATGAAGTTCTCGTATAAGGTCTTCTAATTTAGCAATATTTTTGTGGTTGCTTACCATTTTATACGCTAAATTCATTCTATGAGCCATACAGTGAATTGGTAGCATATATGGGGCCACTGTTGTTTGTAATCTAACACATAGCCCTGTTCGGTGACCCTGCATGACAGATGCACCATCTGCTCCAACGCATACCAACCGTGAGCAATTTCATAATCAGTCATTCCAATGACATCTTTCAAATGAGAAACAACTATTTTATGTAGGTTTTAAGCATTACAATTTTTAACCATTTTCATAACACCCAATGATGAGGTGTCCTTATATGATTTTCTAAAGTATAGACGTGGATACATACCCATGCGGTGTTGTCGACTGCTTGTCACTTCATCAATTAAAAGAGAGATAAAGTTTGCTTTTTTACATTCTCTTTCAAATCTTCCTTCTCTATCATCGAGAGGCATTTTGCCATTTCCCATCCACTACTTTCAGACCAATGAGACTGAGGTACATTCAACATTCCATTAAATTGATACAAAACTTTGAAATCGAGGAAATCCGAAATCACTCTTCCTTTTTTTAGTATTTGAAAAAGAGTAGAGAATTGTATGAATTTTGCATGTAGATTTGTTTCTTTCATCTTACCAATATGCGATGTGATCGTTCCTCCCTTTTCCAACAGATGTCTGTGTTTTTTCTGCTCTGCCTCATATTCCGCTGCGTATCTAACATGCATGCATTCTTTTCGATTTTCCACCTATGTGTTTTGATTTTACGCCATCCGCCCCATTCTGATCAAATATTGTTTTCCACAATTTTTTTCTATAGTGTCCAGCTTGATTACATTTTTGTTGCTTTCCCAATTTCCACGTACATATTGTACATGTACATTCGAAGGATCTCTTGAGAATTAGATGATTATGCACGAGTTCAATAAACGAAAATTTAAATTGCCCAATCAAACTTGTATGTCTTGCCATGGTTCACATATTTTTGTTCGTTTTGATGCTTTAGTTTTTGAGTAGAATTTTGAGCAATATCACAATCACCTAGTTTCCTCTTTCTTGGACGAGTTTGATTTTGATTTTTGTCTTCCATTTTTTTAGTGTTTGTATCTGTGATATCTAGATGCACTTCAGTTGCACCCAACAGAACAATATCTTTAAGATCGGCATATTATCGTAGGTTTCATTTGTTTGACTTTGATACTATGCGAAATGCATGTCCACCTCAATAATACCTTCCACACATTCATGTTCGATTCTTTGTGATGCCTGATATATGATTGGTATTTTCAATATCTCAGTATCCATGAGAGTTTCAAAATACTTGAAGAGCGATTTCTGAGATTTCTTACTTACTTTTAGGTTATTCGCATTCTTTGAGCTGACACCTTCCATTATTCTGAAGAGAGTCCTGCGTCAGCAAAAGAACCAAGTAGCGACTCTGTCCACTTTCTGGACTCTTTGTCACGTGTCAACTATGCACTTGTCGCGCGTCAACAACCTATTCAATGTCGCGCGTCCCACTATGCGAATATACTATCGCGCGTCAATTCGCTATGCCCAAGTCGCGCGTCAACATTGCCTTTGTCGCACGTCAAAACTACTCTTGTCGCGCGTCAACAATGCCTCGCCACCGTCAACACTGCGCTTTTGTTGCGGCGTCAACACTTTGTCCTATCGCGTTTCCACAACGAACAATCACGAGCTAACGATGTCCCCGGATCTCGTGCTTAAGGGTATGCGAGTTCAAATTTCACAGTATTGGTAATTTGGTAAACTACTTGAGGTATACTACCCAAATCACCTAGGTTTTTATAGGTCTGATGTTTTCAAATGAAGGCGAAGCCGACCCCCCAAAAAAAATATACTATATATTTTAGGTGAACAGGACACCGACCCACTCCGAATAATTCACCTTTTCAAATTTTCCTAAAATGAAAATTTCGCCATATTACGAATATTCGCCGCTAAAATTATTCCTGGTTGATCCATACAATACATCCGTAACATATCTTCCAAAACTTGATTTACTCTTTCGATCTGTCCATCCGTTTCCAAATGATATGCATAACTAAAGTTTAGTTTAGTTCGAAGAGCTACATTAATTGTTTGCCAAAATCTTGGCGTCTTTCTAGGGTCTCTATCAAATATAATTAATTCGGTACTCCATGTAATCTGAAAATTTTGTGTACAAATATTTTAGCTAAAACAGGAGAATCATCTTTTAAATTTCTAAAGAATAAAATGAACTACTTTCATTAGTTTATCAACAATTACTAAAATAACATCATGTTTATTTCTTGACATAGGTAGCCCTTTCACAAAATCCATGCTTATTACTTGCCATTTGTACTTGTGGTATGCTATGGGGATATAATAAACCAGCCGAGTGCATCATTTCTGCTTTCACACATTGACATTGAAGACAATGAGTCACAAAATTAACATATTTTTTATTCACTTCCGAAATATTCTTGTTTTATATCGTGAAGCATTTTAGTAATACTTGGGTGTCTAAAAAGGGTGAATCGTGAAATTCAACTAACAATTTCTTTTTCAAATCATTAAGCGAAGGTATGTATACTCTATTTTCATAACGTAAGATTCTTTCATTATTGAAATGAAAATCTTTATACCTTTCATCTTTTGGATTTGCAAATTAAGGCGCTATTTCTACTTCTTTGAAAGTATGAATCAAATTCCATTGCACGTTTTACTTCATCTTTAAATTGAGTTCTTAATGTTATAAGAGCGAAAATGTGCTTCCTACGACTTAGTGCATCAACCACTCTATTCTCTTTTCCTTTGATGTAACTTATATCAAAATCATATTGAGACAAAAACTCTAACCACCTTCGCCTTTGTCTTGCATTCAAATTTGGTTGAGTGAAAATGTACTTCGTCCCAAGATGATCGGTTTTGAACTCAAATGGTTTACCAAGTAAATAATGCCTCCAAACTTGAAGTGCATGAACTATGGCAACAAGCTCTAAATCATGTGGAACATAATTCAACTCATGTAACTTAAGTTTTCTACTTTCATATGCTATGGCATGATCATTTTGTAACAAAATACCTCTAAGGCCTTCCCCAGGATGCATCCGTTACAACATAAAAAGTCTCCATTAGGAACATGTACAAACTAAAATAGGTCTTTGAAGTCAACTGACTTTTCAAAACTTTAAAAGTAGATTCACATTTATCATTCCAAACAAAGTTCTTATCCTTTTTCTCGAATGAAGTTATTGGTGCGACCACCTTAGAAAAATCCTTAACTTAATTTTCTATAATAACCAACAAGGCCCATGAAGCTTCTTACTTCATGTACATTCTTTAGTGCAGCCATTTGGTTATAGCTACTATTTTAGAAGGATCTACAACAATCCCATTCTTACTTATAACATGACCCAAATAATGAACTTTGATATCAAAGAAAGAACATTTGGATATCTTACCATATAAACTTCTCTTTCTCGAAATTCCCAAAACTATTTTCAAGTGCTCTTTATGCTCCTCAACACTTTTAGAATAAATGAGAATATCATCCAAGAATACCAGCACAAACTTGTCTAGGTATTCTTGAAAGATATTATTCATTAAATTCATAAAAGCTGCAGTGCATTAGTTAATCAAAGGGTAAAACTATGAATTCATAATGTCCATACCTTGTCCTAAAAGCTATTTTATGAATATTTTCATCCTTAATTCTTAATTGATGATATCCAGTTGAAGATCTATCTTGGAATATACCGTTGCCCCTCACATCGATCAAATAGATCATCGATCCTAGGAAGTGGGTATCTATTTTTGATTTTTGCTTTGTTTAACATCCTATAATCAATACACAATCTAAGTGTTCCATCTTTCTTTTCACAAATATCATTGGTGCTCCCAAGGTGAAACACTTGGTCTAATCAAACTTTTAGACAAAAGTTCTTGCAAGTCGAGCCTTAAGCTCAAATAACTCTATAGGTAGTCATTCGATAAGGTGCTTTAGAAATAGGTTCCAGTATCCGGTTTGATTTCAATGGTGAAGTCAAACTCCCTTTTGGGTGGCAAGGACAGATAATTCTTCCGAAATACGTCACTTAAATTCTCGCGGTGAGTAATGTTCCATGAAATTGGTGTTTTCTTCTCGTAGATTCTTATATTTTTACCGTGCATACAAGGTACAACCTTTATTTTTGGCTTTTTTAAGTTGCATGCCGACAATTTCCTAACTGAAATTTCTCGTTTTACACCTTGAATCCTGCTTTGTTTTCTACAAATCATCCAAACAACTAATATATTTTTCAAAACAATCGACTTTTACTTTATGCATAGCTAAGCAATTAACACCTATGACTATATCATAAGATTCCAAAGGTGCAACATAGAGATCAACTTTAGTGGAAAATCTAGGTAAGTCAAGGATTGCCCTAAAAAGAAACATACTAACTTGTATGGACAGAATTATTACCATAATGTATAGTCCATGATTTATCCATTTTTCTAGCTTTTCTTTTAAGTTTCGAAGCAAGTTTACTAGAAATGAAACATTCGATTGCTCCCGTATCAAAAAGAACAATTACAGTATGCGAAATAACTTACCAGAACTTGATAGGTGTAGCTTGCTTTTCACTTGCTTGTCGACTCTTTGCAAGGCATGTATCTTGTCTTGGCTTGATTACGATCATCCTTCTTTAAAGGACATTGATTTGTGTAATGGCCTTTGCCACAATTATAAGCAGCTTCTATAGGTCCCTTTTTAGGCTCAAAATTATTTCCACCTTAAAATTGTCATGTTGGCCTCCATAGGACTTATGCCCATTATTATTAATCTTGGAAAAATTATTCCTTGCATTTCCAGTAGGCTTGTTCATTCTTGTTTCTTAGTATTATCATTTGAAAACTTATTTTTGTTACTGATTTTTTTCTATGGTCCCTTCTTAGGTGCGAAGAGAAGTGAAGAAGAGTTTTGAATTTTCTTCCGCACTTCCTCTTTATGAGCGAAATAGCTTTTAATTTCTTTTCCTACCTTATGGCTTTCTCAAAACCCCTTCCATAGTGGTTGGGTTGTGAACATCAACCTCTCCCCCAATAACAAGATTCAATCCCATGATGAATTTTCGTATCTGAACTTCTCATCGGTTTGATATTGAGGTACATATTTGAGGAGTTTAAACTGCTCCCAATACTCGATTCTGATTAGCTTTCCTTGTGCTAAGTTCTGAAATTCTGTCATTTTTGATCATAATAAAGTTGTGGCAGCTAACGTTGCCTAAAATAACCTTTAAATTGATCCCAAGTGATGTTAGTTTCATATATATTTAACTCAACGTTACGGTTGTCCTACCATGAAGATGCCTCATGGGAAAGGCTGATATGCTCCCCAAATAGCTTTGATTTCTTAGAAGTTTCTTATTGCAAAGTACTTCTCCATTTCTTGAGCCAATTCTCAACTCCATCTCCTAATGTGGTGCCATCAAATTTGGGTGGACTTATCCTTTTATATCATTAGGAGTTCCACGCTAACCTTTCCTTTTTGTTTTTCGGTTGTACATGTACATTACCATTGTTATTATCAACACCCAAATCGGGGTTGTCCTTAAGAGGTGGGCTGATTGTTATTACCAGCTTCTTCCTCCTCCTCATTTCCCATCACTTGTTCAAGTACAACCAAACGATCTCTTGTGTCCAAGAGGACAGCGAGGATCTCATCAAGTTTTTGGGTACATTTGCTGCTCTTTCATCGGTGGAGCATTATTAGCAACGTTTTCCTTGTTCTAACCATTTTCTCACATTCTGAAAATGCAAGTTTTTATCATATTATGGACATGATAGGTCGAAGAGCTGCAACCTTCACTCTGATACCAAGATGTAACATTCCCATTTTAAGACTTTAGAAACAAGGATTTTTTTTTGCATGAGTAATGTTCTCTGTTCTAAATACTTAATTTAGAACACACATTTCATAACAATCATTCTTATAACAGAGATAACCATATGTAGTGTAATGACTCGGTGTCAACCAATCCATTCATGTGTAACATTGAATTTGGAGTATTCTACTAAATACTTCATATTCTTGGTTCTCTCACCCTATACTAGGTTCTGAGTGACCTATCCAAGGAACCTAATTGAATAATTGTTACCAATATTCATTGGCATCACGAACCTTAGATTGGTGACATGGGACAACGCAATCGGCGGCTTGCGATACTTTGGCCAAATATTTATAACATACTTGTTCATATTACTTATTCCTTGATGGCATACTCACAATTTGGAATACATCCTTCACCCCACTCCATTGTTATCTCGAATGTCTTACACTGCGACTTCACGTCGGTCCCTTACCCAAGTTTAACTCTAACTCAAGTTAACAACATAGGTCATGATATGACGAGGCTCTTGAAACTTAGGGTAAATTGGCATCTTGGGTCAACTTAGGTTAACCACAGTGCCAAGGTACCCCGAGTCCTAAAGGGCTACTTCATATCTTGATTATGGTACTAACTATCTTGGAGAGGAATCTTGAACAAGTTCAAAGTGTGTAGATCTCAACGATCAATGCGGAAGGGTGTTGCCACATGTCATCTGCACTATTGTATCCTCGAGAAGATCCTAATATTCTCAAAGGTACAACCTTGTAGTTGACGTGTGTCGACATCCTACGGCACAACCTCGTAAAGATGTACATACCTCCAAGAGTTTACTTATGTTAAGTTAAATTTGGGTTTAAAGACTACCTATATCGGCGACCAAAGAAACCACCCGAGTCCAACATTCCTTTAAGTTCCCTTTTTAAAGTTGAGATTCATTTAATTCAAGAACTTAATTAACTTAGGATTGCTTCCTGAATTGATAGTTTTGACCTATCATCTTGTTATCCAAGAGTAGGATAAAGCAACAACTTATATTCCTTAAATTAAATAACTTAACCATTTAAGGAAGTGTAACAACCCATTAAATGAAACATATCGGACTTATTGTAATTAAGTCTTAATGATTCAAAATCATATCTTCCTTTTTTATTTAGTGCCTTCTTTCTAGAGAGGAAGGGTCTTCCTCTTCATAGTTGCATTTTTAGGGATTGCCACACCCGACCATGTCATTTAAAGTTCTGATAATCTTTATTATAGTTTTATTTCACATCACAAGATATAATGAAAAACTTAGATAAGAATGTTGTATTCACCACCTATTTAATTTCAAATTTCTTAGGGAATTTATCTAAGTTCCCTTTTTAAATCACTCTTTAAGGATACACATCCAATCATATAGATAACAAGAAGATTATCCTCAACAAGATAATTTACACAATCTATATAAGTAAATTCTCACTCTTCAATTCATTTCAAAACTTATACAATTATAACTTATGCTTTTAGGCATGCTTTAAGACATCACCTTCATTCAAAAGAGACAAACTTTTCTTTTTACAATACAATTTAGAAATCAAATTAGAATTCTTCACTAGAAGCAACTTAGAGCAATCAATGCATCATTTAAATTTTTCCTTCTTTTACCACTTACGAATTCCATCTGTAAAAATTGCTAGCATGGGTCAGGTTCAATGAATCGAGCATGATAAGCACTAATCCTTAAAACAAGTGCATTCCACTAATTGTTTCAATAAAACAACCCCGTTATAATGACAATAATTACTTCATACTCTCTAAGCTTTAAGTAATATCAATATAAGAAGAGTCATAAGTACCTTTGTTTAAACAAAGTGGACAGGATATATTCTATATTACTTGCCCTAAAATTTTAAAGTATAATTGATTCCTAGGCGATTACATTCACGATCAATAACATAATATAACACTTGATTTTTCTTCCTAACAATTATAATACCAAAATAGGAGCATGGAGCACAAACTCCTTAGGCATACGGGTATTACTAGAAATTTATTAATGGGTATGCCAAGATCACCACGCCGTTGGAGGAGTTCTTTGAAGCACAAAAGTACATTTCATTGGGGAGGCGCAATAGATGTAGTTTGACACATTAAAGAAAAGGCTTATCACCTGCGCCCATATTACATTTTCCCTCTTGGGATAAGCCGTTCCATGTACTTTTTGATGCTTTAGGGATGGAGATTGGAGCAGTCTTAGCACTACCTAGAGAGGGAATTGTTGACCATCCCTTGTGCTTTGCTAGTAGGAAGCTAACCCCAAGAAAACAAAATTATACTACCATTGAGCGCGGGCATTATGGATGATTTATGCGCTGCACACATTTAAACAATATTTGCTGACAACACCCTTTATATTCTACATAGACCACATGGTATTAAAGTACTTGGTGATAAAACCCATCTTGCGAAGGCACATATGCGATTCGATCTTATTGTTTAAGGAGTTTGAGTTTACGGTAGTTCTAAAACCGGGTAAGAGTAATTTATGTCCCGATCATTTATCAAAGATTGACTCGGAGAGGATCATAGATCATTGAGGATACTGATACCGGATGTACAACTATTTAGATTATGATGCACACCCTTTGACTTGGAAGATATTCTTGTGTTTCCAAAGCAGGTGTGGCGGCGAGAGGAATGTGTAGACTTTGGGAAGGAAACAATTAGCCATACGTGTTGTGCCCTACATGTTAATTAGTGGAGACTTATACAAGCTAGGCCATGATGAGATTTTGCGCGCGGTGCATGCTTGAGCATGGCGCCCGCAATCATGGAAGAGGCTCATGGTGGAATTGCGGGGAGGACACTATGCGGGAATGTGACTGCGTGTAAGATCCTCTTAGGCCTTTGGTGGGAGACAATTTACAAGAGATTATATTGAATATTACAAGGTGTGTGATCATTGCTGGCGCCTTGGGAAGCCAAGAAAAATGGATGAAATGCCATTGAGACCAATAGGCTAATCTTGAAGCTGTTAGAAATGGGAAATTGACTTTGTAGGCCCAATTTTACCTCGCCACGCGAATGATGGGTTCGCTTTATATCATTAGTTACAGACCGATTATCTAACACAATGGGTAGAGGAAACACCTATGAGGGATTGCACGGTGGCCACATCAACAAAATTCCCATGGGAAAATATAATCAATAGGTATGGGTGCCCTTTGAGTTTGACTAGTGACTGGGGTACTCATTTTTTGAATGAGATAGTCAGGATTTTGTTAGCAGAATTCATGGTGGCTCATCACAAGACTAATCCTTATCACACTCAAAGCTAATGGGACTCTGTTGAGGCATTTAACAAGATATTGAGTCGTACACTTACTAAGATTTGTGATGTTGAGAAGAAGGATTGGGATGAAAAGTCTCAACCATCTTATGGGCGTATAAAACAACTTACAAGATATTGAATAAATCCACACCGTTCCAATTGGTGTTTGGCGCGGAAGCTATTTTGTCACTAGATTTTATACTACCCTCTCTATGTATCATGCACGTAGGAAGATTGGCCAATGAACAAGCATTGCAAGAGCACATTGAAAAGCTAATAATGTTAGACAAAAGGCGATCACTTGCTAAGTGGAGTTAGAAGACTGAGAAGGTGAGACAAAAGGCTTGACATGATCGTCACATAAAGAATAAACAATTTGAGGTTGGGTAGATGGTTTTACTTTATGATTCTAAGTTTCTACGCCATCCTAGGAAGCTCAAGGTCCATTGGTTGGGACCGTATTATATTACCCATATACTTGATTCAGCGTTGGATGGAACGTGACTTCCCGGGTATTTCAATGGAAGTAGGTTGAAGCCCTACTATAAATAAGGCTTCGGGTGTTTGTAAATAAGGCAGTATCTTGCCCGGTTAGCTTAGGATTTTCATTGATGCAATTTCCTTTCTTTATGTTTCCCTTTCTCATCATGCTTTGTTGCTTTTGGTTTGTTTTGGGTGCGTGTGTGCACCGGTGGCTCATTACATCATGAAGGTGTTATGCGTAGAGGGCCTCGCATCTTTTAGTGTGGGGTGGAACATTAGAGGTGAAGTTCGAGACGATGTGATGTGGTAAGAATTGAGAGAAGTGCATGGAGCAATGTTGATGTGGTGGCCCAAGTTGAGAATTCAAAGGTGCATGGGATCAAAAGAGCGCACGTAACAAAGGTGATCATTAGAGAATATTGGTGTCAAAAGGCTTTGAGAAACCACATACAAGGGTAGGAAGTGCAGGAGCAATAGAGGTAGGAAAAGGAAAGAACTTGGTAAAGGACGTAGAGGTTGACATACTTTGGCACAGGAGTGCGCGTGAGATAACTGCTCAAATAAGTGTTGCGTGCGAAGGTTGTGGAAAATTTTCACATGAGTTTGCACACGGAGGAAAAGCGTTGTGGCAAAACACACGAGGAATGTTGTTGGAAAAAATTGACTTTAATGCGTTTAGACGTTGGTAGGTGACATCGGAGTTTGTGCGGAAAAACAAAAAGTTATAAATAGAAGGTCAAGGTGAGTTATTCTTTTACCTTGCATTTTTGTTGAAGAAGCTCTTGCGAACTAGGGCATCCTTGCAAAGAAATATTTGTGGAGATTTACGTGCATAGCGGAAGATTCAAATGTGGGTTTGACTTGTGAACTAGAGTAGAAATGGAGTACGGGCGTGAGCAGAGAAGTTTGGTTGGAGGATTGCCACGGGTACGACGTCGTCTTATGGAAGGAACACTTTCTAGGTTAGGGTTAATTTAGAGGTGTAAGGTCAAGGGATTGAGCAAATTTTGAAGCAAGAAGGAAAGAAGAATTTGAGAGAACCTAACAGAAAAATGGCACCAAGGAAAGGATCTAATGTTTCACCAAAGAAGGGAAAGGGAAAGGAAAAGTGAAACTCACGTCGTATCAATAGGTTTCAACAAAGAATGGTATGCGAGAGATGTAATACTCGGAGATGGTGTGTTGCGAAGGAAAGAGTGGGTGTCGCATATAAGGAAGATGGCTATGAGCGATTACAATCATCGCACAAGCACCACAGAAAAGGAGATGACCTTGGAGTTGGTTCGCCCAACGGAGAAGAGGACGCTAGATGGGAAACCCATCTATGATGATGAAGTAAAAGTGAAGTTAGAAAAGGTTGGGCTTCTGCAACTTTATGAGTTTCCCTATTTTGGAAAACTTGAGTGACTATACCAGTGGTTAATGTTGCATGTGCATGAGGAATACTTCTATTTCATAGGAAGGTGGATGCACATAACCACACAATTGATTTCGAGTTCACTAGCCTCCGATCTATGAAGGGGAGTTACTGGACGATGATTTATGCGCGACAAGGAGGCCATTAAGAAGATTGTTGAGGTGTATGACTATAAGAAGGGTTCGTGGTACTTTGACATCACTGCAATCACCGACCCTGTTATGAGGATGACCGCGCGCTTGGTGACAAATCTGAATGGGCAAGAGAGATGGATGCAGATAAAAAAAGGTTGGTTGAATGTCTACCACAAGATCTTAGAGGGAACCATTTACAACCTCTCAGCTTTCATTATGGAGGAGATTATTGATGCCACACGCGATGGGGAGAAGATCATGTTCGGTAATGTCCTCCTTACCATTGCATTTTCGTAGAGATGGAGTGCTCGATGGGCCGATAAGTTTGTTTGGGAGTACCCTGGATGAGAACCCTCTCTCGCGAAGAGGTTTGAAGCTTATACTTGTGACACCATGACGACCACTCACAAGACGCGTGCTTGAAGAAATGGTATGAAATGATGTGCGACACATTCGAGAGATGAATGGAGGATACTAGAATAACTACTTGCACTAGTGGATGGAGAAGCTGAATTCTTCGTATACCAACTCTTATGTATTGGCATGTTTACTTTGACAAATGACACCAAGAGCCCTTGGTGTAAATTTCCCTTCTCCTTCATAAATAAGCGCAATAATTTCAAGGCACGGTCAACCAATTTAAGGAGGCAACGAAACTTATATTTGATCTAAGTGTAGTTGATCGGGATTACCGTTAGATGCGTTAGACATTGGTGTATCCTAACAAGCACGCATATGTAGAAAAGTATGTATCTCATGACGTGTACATGGTGAAACTAGTGGCATTACCTATCATGCGGGTATGACAACGACATGATGTATGTGTGGATAAGGCCTAAGTTTGAGAAGGGTGCTTATGTTTAGGATGACGTCTTATCCCGTAAGACCCACCCGAGAGAAAGAAGAAAATAGTAATTAAGAAGAGATAACGAGAAGAGAATCGACGTAAAAATGCGCCAAGCATGCATACGAGAAAATTATAGGGGAGTAAGAGTCGGGAGCGGGTACAAGCACCTACGTTCGATGGAGGAAGTCTCTCCGTCAGAAGGAGTTGCAGAGAAAGAAGAGTCTCGAGGAGAGAAGAATCGCTCGAGGAGGAGCCCCAAAGAAGAAAAAGCAAAGGGTGGCGCAAGGTTTAAACTCAGAGAAGACAAAGAGCATCAAGGATGATGATTCTGAGGAGGAAAATGAAGGAGACAATGAAAAGTGCGAGGAAGCTCAGAATCCTCCTATGTAAAATGTACATGAGTCTCATGAAGAAGGGGATGAAGAGGAGTATGAGGAGGGAACACATACCAAAGGTGGAAGTGAGGAGGTGAACATGCATGGTTAGAGGACCCCGACCCCTACCAAGGAGTAGATAGATGACACTATAGAGAAGGAGGTGGTGGGAATTATACAACATTTAGTGGAGCATGGGGTAGAGAAAAGCGCTAAAGGAAACAAAAGGCAACACAAGTGTAGGGAAGGAGTATGGAAGTATGGGTGGAGACCCCAACTTAGCAATTAGTTTCCCCAATGCAACGCACATAGGTGGAAAGGGCATAATAGCAACGCAAGAACATGCCATGACCTATAACAATGATCCAAACAAAGTTTTGCATGCACGCTTCCAAAGTACAATGCGCACAGACCAACTCCTTGCTTGGTTGTATTTTGATGAAGAGAGTGTGTACTTGCCCACAAGAAAAATGTTGTCATGGGATTTTGAGTCCCACATTGATGAGCCCGAGTTCGAGGTAAATAATGGAACGTTGATGAAGACAC
Organism: Taxus wallichiana var. yunnanensis; assembly: GCA_018340775.1. Classification (NCBI taxonomy): domain Eukaryota; kingdom Viridiplantae; phylum Streptophyta; class Pinopsida; order Cupressales; family Taxaceae; genus Taxus; species Taxus wallichiana. The sequence continues at coordinate 697,360,778 of CM031239.1, forward strand.
CAGTGTGTCAAGGGAAGAAACCCTCTTGTGAATGCCCAAAAACTGTCGGATGAGGAAGTTTGTAACATGCTCAACAAAGTGTCGAGTGAGCAGTGGAGGCAATACGTTTTGGGAGAAATGATAGAATAAGAGTCTTGGAGGATGAGATTGAGAAAAAGAATGCGGAGATCATTGGGAGGGATAGGGAGATAAAAACATAAGAAATTGATTGGTGCGCAGCTAAGTCATGAGTGGAGGGATGAAAAGGTGAAGGTGCATGAAGTCTACAAAAAGATAGAGGTTATTTCAAATGCCATTATCTTATAAAGCACCCAGACTCGGCCCTCTTGAGCAGAAATACGAGCTCGACCATGCATTGCTTGGAAGACTTGATACACATACTCACCATGGAGAGGAAACCACTTGCATTGAGTCGATAGAAGAAGGAAAAGAAGTCAAAGACCGAGGATATAATGATTCGGTACTTCGAGCTACTTGCCTTAGTGAAGACTGTGACACAAATGAAAGATGTTGTATATTACAATTGTGGGGACAAGGACAGAGTAGCAAGCATATTAGGTACTAGCCATGAAGCAGATTTGAAATAATTTCAAGAGAAAAATAAGGAAATAGGGTGGAGGGACATAATCTTGGCCGAGGTAGAGAAGAAATCGAGAGGCAATCAAACCTTAAGGGTTTCAATTAAAAATAAATCGAAAGAGTTGTACTTCTAAGTTACTCGCAGGATGTACGCGCTAGAGACATTAGTAAAGCGTGATGGAAAGCATTGAAGATACATCGAAGGCTAAGGGTGATGAGATGAGTTTTGATGAGGTTAACGCGATCGTGGGTAACTTACTTCAACAGTACACAAAATGAGGTGGATGTTTGGGTTAGATCAAGCCCCTTGAAAAAAAGATTTCCCACTTCTCATGTAGTAGTAGCAAGATTATTCCTTTCTTTATTCAAATTACGATTCTCTCGTTTCCTCTATTCTTTATTCTTTGGTGGAAGGGAAGAGTATTTCCGAGGATGGACAACATGCGTAGGGTGGGGTAATATTGGGACATGAATTTACTAAGTCCGAAGGAAGAGGTCAAAGGTACACATGGGAGTTAGTAAAGAAGGAAGGCACTCAGGAAAAAGTGCGCAAGGGAAAGGCACGCGGTAGAAGAAGTTGGCGTGCGTGGGAGTAGGAAGGTTTAGGGACTTAGCCATATTTTGAAGGAGTTGTCAGTAGGAGAAACATGTGAAAATCCTAAGTAGGCATGATGAATGGATAAGGTGCCATCCTGGAGCCTTGGAGGTCAAGAAAAGAATATTCCATGTAAGGAATATTCCCAGGATGATCATTATAGGTAGTGGAGGCATTTGTAAGCTGGCATAGGCATTCAACCATGGAGGACCACACTTCCACTTGGCATGTAATTTGTTCATGAAGGAAACCAAGGCGGTGCATCCAAATCCTATTTAAAGGAGTGTTTGGGTCCGAAATAGAGGGAGGAGAGTAATAATGAAGTGCTCGAGGATGCTAGTAGGGTTAAAGAGGGTTTTAAGTGGTAACAAGGTGCTGGTAGAATGCTTGCAAGAAGGGTTTTAAGCATATTAGGCATGGATTTGGGTATGAACAAGGGTTGTAATGGGTAGAATAGCTAAGAACTCTCTCTCGCAGAGTATTTTTGTAGGGTTTAAGATAATATTCCTTGATGTATTCGGTCTGTATGACTTTTATGATGTAATGAGGCCACTTTTGTAAAGTTTTAATAATCAATATATGTGTGTGATTCTAGTTATTCATGTTCTTAAGTGTAAACCCTTGTGTTTTTCATATTATTCTGAGTCAAATCTAGTTTCATTATGCTTATTTACAATGTTCATTCCCATTTATGATGCATATGTACATGGATTTGTTATTTGTATCTTCTGTTTTTGAGTGAATGTTTATATTTCCATTCTTGCAACTCATTCTCTATCAATGTCAGATCATTCTCGCGAAGCTCACATAAAGGAGGGGGCTCAACACCCGCGTGTGCCTCAGTTGAGTGCCCTATGCACACTGGGTGATAGGCCGACGCGCTTGGGGTAGAAAGAAGGTATATGAAGAAATGACTACATTTTGGTTCCATTTCTGGGACCACTTTTTGAAGTCAGTGAGAATGATGTGTAATGACGAAGCGCTTAAATTTGGACAAGGTCAAAGCGTGGCTTAAAGACATGGAGGATGAGTTTGCTCATAGGTTTAATACTTTGGATCTAAGTTTGATGCACATAAATGGTCGGAGGAGAACCCGTATCACGAGCTTTATGATACATTCTTCCGTTGTTTCCCAAGAGAGTTGTATGAATGGCTCTTATCATATGCATCAAGGAAAAGTTACTATAGACCTTGTGTTTGAACCTAGGAGAAATATTAGCGGTTGAGGATACCGATTTGACCTAGAATCGTGATGTTGATCATTGGTGGAGAGGTGTGTTGACTAGTTACACGTTGGAGTACGTAATCTCAACTTATTCTTGTCTAGAGGTTATTGAGTTCGAGTTCTTGCTAGAACTCCTGAGGATTTTTCTTGCGGGATATTCCATTAGCTATCACGATCCCGGTTACTACCATGAGTTCTGGAAGCCTTACCTATGGTGGCTAAACTCCTACTAGGTGCGAGGGCACGAAAGCTAGCATGGAGAAAGATGGTGGACCTTGCAATGGAAATGGAGAGAGAGGAGAGTCGATCAAGTATAATGAATCTCGGGGAGGGAGTTGGCGAGACAACGTGAAGTCAGCAGGAGTGATTGATTTATGCAGGAAGACATTGTAGGAAGGATTTGAGGTTCTACCGGAGGACGTAGAACCTAAGAAATCTAAGCTACCCCATCTTGGAAAGCATAGAAGAGAAACCCCTAGGCTTATGGAGAGAGCTTGTCATATGAAGAAAGGAGGAGAGCCGTAGGCACACATCTTAACCCACATGGCGACCAGACCCTTGCACTTAGTTTTACTAGTTCTTGAGATAAGTTTTGATAACCCAACTTGGTATTCTTATTGGTAGGTGAGCGACACCTAAGTAGATATAATTTTTCATTCAGTACATCTATGGTAGTGTAGACATTTCCGGTGTTTGGAGGTATTTTTTTGGCACATCATTTGAGCAAGGTGTGGGTTTATAAGGTTTGAGTATCGCATATGGAAGTGGCATGGGAAACACATCTGGGAGTGGTTTGGTATCATAGACTATCGGTGTGTAGTTTAGCGCGACGGTGGGGTTCACAAGGCACAACCGCATCGTGGCCCTCGCCTACTATGGGAGGAGGATTAGGTGGATCCGAGAGTAATAAGAGCTAGCGATTCTAGTGGATCCGGTGGTGGAAGTAACACTAGAGGGAATCAAGGTCCTGGATCCGCGGCAGACAAGGTCCATAACACTATCAAGTGTTTTATTAGATGTCACTCCACTTACCTGATTACAATGGCATCGAGGATACCGCGAACATGTACACAAGTGCGAGTTCTTATGGAATGCAAAGGGAATCACTACCCGAGTGGAAATAAGTTAGTTCAGTAACCACGTTGCAAGGGTACATGCATAGTCATATCGAAATATGATCCACACCGGATGGTGGTGGATTATATTTCCCTCAATAATGCCTTTTGGCATAGTTCCACATACCTAAGTTTGAACAAAAAAGCATCAACGCATTGAATGATATTCAATAAGGAATGATAGAGAGTTTCATGGGAGTATGACGCATGTTTCAGAAATATCCTATCCAATTTGTCTTATGACATTCAAATTTCGCAACATGCCGAGTGGTTCTTCTGAGGACTGATCACACTATTCAGAGAGCATTTTCCCGTAAGACTTTCATAGATCCACGTGAGGCCTCAAGGTTGCCTTGCGCGCCGAGGCAAAGTAGGAAGCGTTAATACATGAGTTAGTCTGTCCTTTCTAAAGCCCAAATTGCTGCCATGACAAAGATGCTTGGAGAAATTGTCTCGCGAACTCGGCTCATAAGACTCACAGTGGGTTATGGTGTACGGATTATGAAGTAGAGGGACATGCAAATGATAGTTTCTCATGAAGGTCGATTCACGCCATATCAATAGATTGTGAAATCTGTCACGGAGATCATGATGCAAGTAGATGCCCATTGTTACAACACATGATCCGCAAGAATGTCCTGCTATATTGTAAGATTTGCACAACCACTATTCACGATACGAAGGACTATCGATTGATTGACCAAATCCATGGTGCCATTGATATCGGGAGCAGTGCACCACACCGTAATCGGGAGTAGTTCTAAGGTCGAGGATAATCGGTATGAAGGGCGCGTGGATGAAGGAGGTCACAAAAAAATGCTTTTGCGGTGGATTCCGAAGCCATGTAGAAACCACGGAGGAAGAAGAAATGAATTTCCCCATGGAACTGTTATAACCGTGGGTCTGCTGCACATTACAAGCGCGAGTGTCATGATTTTTTGCAAAGGTTGCTCTTGGTGTGGGAAAATGCACAAGTATGAAGAGTGCCCAAATTGTTTGAACATATGAGCTAGAAGCAACGGAAGGATAAAGGCATTAGGATGGTAAGTGTGAAGAGAGATGATCACTGATAGATGCCAAGACCGGCATGTGGTCGAGTTAGAACTTGTACTTGTGATGACGTGAGCGAGGTCAGCGCGCACTGCGCCAGTGAGATACCAAAGCGTAAACCATTGGTTATAAGAGAAGAAGTGGTGCATGGGAAATATCCTAATCCTAACCACTATAAGGAAGTTTATTAGAAACCATGGATGTTATTCGAAGCCTACAAGGAGATATCTAGTGCATGAATTAGTAGTCACGTGAAAGTTAGAGTAGAAGAAGAGCGATGAGGATCCACATAAGGATCTAGATGAAATCAGGGAGGTATGCAAGATGATGAGACAAGAGAATATCATCCATCTGTTAGGAGAGTTGCTGAGAGGAAAAGCACTAAGCACCGGAGGAGAGCGCGAGAGGAAGTTTTGCATGCTAATATGCCTCCGCACGACCTTGACTATGATAAGGAGATTCCTCAAATGCATTGTTGATGGATGGCTCCTCAAGAATATTTTGATCACACGGGTGCAAGTTAATGTTCTCACCTTGGATGCATGGAATCAAATGGGAAGGCCCCCATTACAACCATCTTTAAATGTGTTGTATATGGCTAACAAGACAAAGGCAATGCCCATTGGTGTTTTATAGGATGCTGCTATAACTATCCAAGGGGAAAATTCATCGCAGACTTTGAAGTCTTGTGCATGCCGAGGCGAAAACTTTCCAACATTGCTCAGGTGCCCCGTGCTATAAGAACAATGTTGACTTACATTTCAATAATGGGTATATAAGTTTTGAGAACAATGAGGAACGCTTTTATTATTCCTTCGACAAGATGGAAAGTCAACGCCTATACCGAGCCCTCTGGGAGAAGAAGACCTAGAAATAATCTACGTGCGCACTATCAAAGACCCTGAGGTTGTGCAACCAACAAAAGAAGGCACTATTCAATGGGAAGACACTCAATTTATAAGTGATACGACTAGTGTGGCATGTGACGATTAGGCACACGCGACATATGAGTTAGTTGGAAGGTAGTTAAGAGGCTCAGACAAGAGTAACAAAGTCACTCACTACCAGTAGCTGGGAGGAAAACAATTACCGAGTTACACTGAGGGAACCAACCCTAATGTTTTCCTATGAGAAATGGAGACCTAATGGAGATGTGAGATCTAAAGGAGAAGTATTCTTACCTATACTTTTCTCGAGACCGCAACATGTCGATGGGCGACCCATCGAGATAACATTCTAAAGTGACCCGAGGTGAGAGTTTCATTCTCTATTAAGTTTCACGTTAGGCATGTGAGAAGGCCCGGATGGAAGGCGTGGAGCCCGCCACCATCACTATGGGTGCATAATCTTTACTCCACCTTACAAGACTCGCACGTGTGGTACATTCATTCGAGTCAGTTGTGCCGTTAGACAGAAACTCGGTAGAGTTGACAATCGATCTCATTCAAGATTTTGAGTATCGTAGTACTAAGCCATCAATAGATGAGGCACCGTAGGTTATAAGCACCTAACTATGAGAAATAGTGCCATGGACAGGAGGATAGTCACTGGAGTTATTGGGTGAACTTGGTTTGGAGGTGCGTTTCAATGAGGAAGAATTAGAGAGGTACAACTTGAGCACACATGCATGGAAAAAGAGAAAGGAAAGTTGGTCTATGTGATAGATGGTGAAGAGGTGGAAAACTTGGATGTTAACCATACTGTGGGTATGCGCGAGGTTATGGATAGTGCTTTGATGAGATAACGCTCACCTACCATGAACCCTCTTGAAAACCAAGAAGGTTAATATTTGTTTGGAGTGCGTAACTTAAGAAAGCTACTATTGGAGATTACTGTATTTGAAAGGAGGTTTCAAAGTTTATTGATCTCAGATGAATTCTAGGATTTATTCCCATGTGGGTACCATGGGATTAAAGGATTTCACCACTCTGGGAGAAATGAAGATCTAGCTAAAGGAAGGTGCGTGCTCAATTCGGAAGAGACCTTATCGAATGAATTCAAATATGCGAGTCAAGGTCAAGGAGGAGATTGACAAGATGATCACATCGACATCATTGAGGCTGTTGAGGAATGAAAGTGAATAATCCCGATGGTCATCAAAATTGAGAAGGATGGGAGGATAAGGATTTGCATTGATTATAGGGATTTGAATGCGGTGTGTGTCATTTATCCTTTTCCAACCCCCTTCACCGAGGAGATCCTGGAAGGAGTAGCCGGGCGTGAGATCTATTCTTTCACAGATGGATTCTCAGGATATCATCATGTTATAATTGTAAAGGTAGACCAAGAAAAGACAACTTTCACCACCGAATGGGTAAATTTTTCCTATACAATCATGTCTTTTGGACTAAAGAACGCCTCGGCCGTGTTTTTTGTGCATTGTGGTTCGTATTTCGTGATTTCATCCATAAATTTCTACAAGTATACCTGGATGACTCGACAATATATGGATTGGTGAGGGACCATCAGTGACAATTTGAGAAGATCTTGATGTTCGAGAGATGCCGATAGTTGAATATATCTCTCAACATTAAGAAATGTGTTTTTGTTACTCCATTTGGCACCATGTTGGGACATATCATATGTAAAGAAGGCTTGCTAGTGGATCCCGCCAAAGTTACTCTTATTGTGGGTTTGGGGAAGCCTTAGCAGAGCATGGTACACAGATTCCTTAGGCATACATGGTATTACTTAGAAATTTATCAAGGGTATGCCAAGATCGCCACACCGTTGGAGGAGTTGTTGAACCACAAAAAGTGCATTTCATCGGGGAGAGGCATAACAAATGACGCTTGACACATCAAAAATAGGCTTATCACCGCGCCCATATTATGTTTTACATCTTCGGATAAGCCGCTCCATGTACATGTTTGAGGCTTTAGGGATGACAATTAGAGAAATCTTAGCACATCCGTGAGAGGGAATTTGTTGACCATCCTGTACTTTCTAGTAGGAAGCTAACCCCAATGAATAGAATTATACTACCATTGAGCACAAGGCATTGCCGATGATTTACGCATCGCAAAAATTCAAATAGTATTTGCTGTGAACACCCTTTATATTCTACATGGACCACATGGCACTAAAGTACTTTGTGAACAAACTCGTCTTGCAAGGGCGCATATGCAGTGGGTTCTATTGTTTGAGTTTGAGTTTACGGCTTTTTTAAAACCGGGTAAGAGTAATTTGGTGCTCCGACCATTTGTCAAGGATCGACTCAGAGAGGACACACAAATCATCGAGGATACAATGTTAGATGCACAACTGTTCGATTATGATGCACGCCTCGACTTGGAAGATATTGTTGTGTTTTGCAAAACGGGTGTGGCATCGGAGGGAATGAAGACTTTAGAAAGGAAGCAGTTAGCCATACACACCGTGCCCTACATGTTAATTAGTGGAGAATTATACAAGCTAGGCTGCAATTAGGTTTTGTGCTAGTATGTGCTTGAGCATGAGCGCACTGCAATCATGAAAGAGGCTCATGGTGGAATTGCAGGAGGAAGCTATGTAGGGAATGCGACGTGCGCAAGATCCTCTTAGATGGCCTTTGGTGGGAGACTGCTTACAAGGATCAGTATTGAATATTCCAAGGCATGTGATCATTTCAAAGCAGTGTTGGTAAGCCAAGAAAAGGGATGAAATTCCATTGAGACCAATAGCTAGTGCTAAACCGTTCGAGAAATGGGAAATTGACTTTGTAGGCCATATTTCACCTACCATGCGAAGGACGGGTTCATGCTATATCATTACTTTCTCTTCAGACCGATTATCTAACACGATGGGCGAGATGTAGCACCTACGAGGATTACATGACGACCACAACAACAAGATTCCCGTGGGAAAATGTAATCCGCGCAGTATGGGTGCCCTCGAGTTTGACTAGTGATCGGGGTACTCACTTTTTGAATGGGACATGCAATATTTTGTTGGCGAGTTCATGGTGGCTCATCACAAGATTACTCCTTATCACCCTCGGGCTATTGTGATCATGCTGAGGCATTTAACAAGATATCGAGTCATACACTCACTAAGATTTGTGATATTGGGAGGAAGGATTGGGATGAAAAAGTCTCATCCATGCTTGTGGGCGTATATAACAACTTACAAGAGATTGAAACAAAGCCACACCATTCCAATTGGTGTTTGGTGTGGAAGTCATTATACTGGTAGACTTTATGCTACCCTCTTTGCGTATTGTGCATGCAGGAGGATTGGCAATGAACAAGAATCGCAAGAGTGCATTGACAAGCTAATGATATTAGATGAAAGGAGATCACTTGCTAAGTGGAGCAGAGACTAGAGAAGGTGAGAAAAAGCCCGACATTATCGTCGAGATAAAGAATAAACAATTTGAGGTCATGCGAGATGGTTTTACTTTATGATTGCAAGTTTCTGCGCCATCCTGGGAAGCTCAAGGTCCATTGGTTGGGACCATATTATATTTACCCATATACTTGATTCGTGCACTTTCCAAGCAGGTCTTGGATGAAACACGACTTCCGTATTTCCATGGAAGTAGGTCAAGCCCTACTATAAATAAGGATTTTGGGTGTTTATAAATAACGAAGTATTGCACAATTAGCTTAGGATTTCCCTTAAATCAATTTCCTTTCTTTGCATTTCCTTTCTCGTTACTTTGTTCCTTTTGGTTTGTTTGTGGCACGTGTGTGCGCCAGTGGCTAATTACATCATCGAGGTGTTATGTGCGCAGAGGACCGCGCATGTTTTTAGTGTGGGGTGGAACATAGAGGTGAATTTCGAAAGGACATGGTAAGAATGGAGAAAGTTCATGGAGAATTGTTGATGTGGTGGCCCGGGTTGAGAAGTCAAAGGCACATGGGATCAAAAGAGTGCATGTAGCAAAGGTGATCATTACAGAAGATTGGTGTCAAAAGGGTTTGAGAAATCACGCACAAGTCTAGGAAGTGTTGCAACAACATGAGTTAGGGGAATGCAAGAACTTGGTAAAAGGGGCAAATGTTGAAATACTTCAGCACGGGGAGTGCGTGTGAGATAGTTTGCTATCAAATAAGTTTTGCACACCCGAGAAGGTTGGATTTTTTGCTTGAACTTGCGTGCAGAGGAAAGCGTTAGGTAAAACACACAGAGGAATGTCGTTGGAAAAGATGACTTTAATGCGTTCATATGTTGGTAGGTGACATAAGGGTTTATGCGGAAAAAGAAAAAGGTTATAAATAGAAGGTCGAGGTGAGTTATTCTTTTACCTTACGTTTGTGTTGAAGAAGTTCTTGCAAACTAGGGCATGCTTGTGAAGAAATATTTGTGCATAGTTACATGTGTAGCGAAGATTCAACCGGTTTGATCTACAAACTAGAGTAGAAAGGGGGTATGTGGGCATGAGCGAAGAATTTTGGTTGGAGGATTCTGTGGGTGTGATGTGTCTTGTGGAAGAAACACTTTCTAAGTTAGGGATTGCAGAGCTAGGGCACATAATTTGAAGGAGTTTTGGCAGGAGGAGTAAGGCCAAGGGATGAGGAGAGTTTGAAGCAAGAAACAAGAAGAATTTGAGAGAACCCAACAGAAAAATGACACCAAGGAAAGGATCTAATGTTTCACCAAATAAGGGCAAGGGACTAGGGCAAAGTGAAACCCGTGATATCAAAAAGTTTCAACAAAGAATGGTATGCAAAGATATAGTATCCAAATGGTGTCTTCATTAGGGAAAGAGCGGGTGTTGCATATAAGGAAGATGGCCGTGAGTGATTACAATCATCACACGAGCACCACAAAAAGAGATGACCACAGGTTGGTTCGCCCAATGAGAGAAGAGGACACCAAATGGGAAACCCATCTATGATGATGAAGTAAAAGTGAATTTAGAAAAGGCTGGGCTTCTGCAACTTTATGAGTTGCCCTATTTTGGAAAACTTGAGCAACTATACTAGTGGTTAATGTCACGCGTGCATGAGGACTACTTCTATTTCACAGGAAGATAGATGCGCATAACCCCATAGTTGATTTCTAAGTTCACTGGCTTGATCTGCGAAGGGGAGTTGTTGGACAATGATTTAAGTGACAAGGAGGCCATTAAGAAGACTATTGAGGCGTATGACTATAAGAAGGGTTCGTGGTACTTTGACATCACTACAATCACCAACCCTATTATGAGGATGGCCACGTGCTTGGTGAAAAATTTGAATGGGCATGAGAGATGGACGTAGATAAACAAAGGTTGGTTGAATGTCTCCACAAGATCTCAAAGGGCACCATTTACAACCTCTCATGTTCCACTATGGAGGAGATTAGTGATGCCGCGTGTGACGAGGAGATGATCATGTTCGATAATGTCCTCCTTACCATTGTATTTTCGTCAGATGGAGTGCCTGATGGACCAGATAAGTTTTTTTGGGAGTACCCGGATGAGAACCCCTCTCCCACGAAGAGGTTTGAAGCTTATACTTGTGACACCATGATGACCGCTCACAAGGTGCGCTTGGAGAAATGGTATAAACGGATGTGCAGACATTCAAAGCTGATTGGAGGATACCGAATAGCTTCTGCACTAGTGGATGGAGAAGTCAATTCACCATATACCAACATTTATGTATTGACAAGTTTACTTTGACAAATGACACCAAGAGCCCTTGGTGTAAATTTCCCTTCTCCTTCACAATGTAGTATTTTCAAGGCGTGGTCAACCGATTTAAGGAGGTGAAGAAACTTAGATTTGATCTAAGTGTAGTTGATCAAGACTACCGTGAGATGTGCCAGACATTGGTGTATCCTAAGAAGTGTGCATATGTAGAAAAGTATGTATCTCATGACGTGCACATGGTGAAGCTAGTGACATTACATATCATGCGACCGTAGGATAGCGGCAAGGATGTATGTACGGCTCGGGCCTATGTTTGAGAAGGGCGTTTATGTTTAGGATGACATCTCGTATCCTAGAAGACCCCACCAGAGAAAGAATAAATTAGTAAGTAAGAAGAGAGAACGAGGAGAGACTCCAATGTAAAAGGTGCAAGAGCGCATACAGAGAAGACTATAGGAGCGCAGGAGTCAGGCGTGGGTAAAAACACCTACGTCTTATTGGTACCCGGATTTAATCTTCTTCACAAATCGAGAAGCATCATGGATTTGACAGACACTTAAAAGTAGATAAATGATTATGTATGTTGTTTTGTAGCTCAGGGAAGCAATTTATCTGACTTTTTAGCACTCAGGCCTTGAAGAAGTGGGTAGCACCTTAAAAGGATTTGATCTTATCCTAACTATTTTAGGTTGTGCCTTTCAACCAAGGTAAGAGAACCTATTTTGTAACCTCTATTATTGAAGGAGACGCAGATACCTTTCTTTTACACAAATTTTATAAAGAAAACCTTGGGAAAATATGATCAACACACCAAATCTGACTCTCACGAGTTGTCACTTCCAGATTATGGAGATATTTTCAATACAAGGCAAAGGTTACTAAAGAATTTGGAATCCTAATCTGTTCTGCATACTTTAGCAAATGGATTTTGTTCTTCTGTGGATATACAGAGAAAAACAAGGGTAGTTCTGGTAGGATTGGTTATTTGAATAATTTTTGGTGGGAGATCAACAAGATAGATTGGAATTTTCCGAGATCCTTGAGAAACTTCACAACAAATGGAGAACTCAATAACAGAAAGCTTCAAAATAGTTAAAACATTCCTTCAACCGAAGGTGTGTATCAATGGAGGCCCGACATGAATTTTTTCACACAATCTTTGAGATTCTAAAGACGAAGGCTCGAGTTAGAAGACCCAATAAAACATCAAAATATAAGATCAATCATGCCTGAGGTACACCCAAAGGCTTACAAACAATCTCTGTCAATAGATGAAAGAAAAGTGATTTTAAATCATTTATTTCATTCCCAAATGAAAGCTCTTCTGAAAAATGAAATTGCAAATGCCACTAAACTATCACAAGGATTGAGATTTGTGTGATTCAAAGAGATTTTGATACAAGATTGCAATAGGAACAAGAAAAACTACTTACAAACATTCTAAAAGTGAAATAAACACAAAATTTGCCAGATATTTGACATAAATTAACTCAAAATTTATCATATTTATCAGCAAGGGAGAGTTATTTAAACAATCTCAGAGCTTGTTGATGGCTATACACTTGTAACCAACTCAACATGAATGAAAATCTAACACAGAGGAAGTTAACCTGGTTTCTTAGAAAGTTTTCTCAGAGGATGAGATTTTCTCAAAATTTTCTCATGAAAATGAACTCGACCTTTTGCAAGAGTAATCTCATTGCATTTATAATACACCCTTTATATCCAATTTCTCCCCCAAAAGAGGAATATTCAAAGCACCTTTGTTGAACATATCGATCATGATTTGCAAAAAGTGACATTTAACAGATCCACAAAAAGTTTGCCAGGTGTTATCAAAAAAGGTGAATCATTGCAAATATTTGCATCATTGTTCTAAGTGGAGGAATATTCTTCATCCTCGTGCCTCGCATCACCTTTTTCCCTCACAAGAGAAGAATATTCGAGGGACCTTTTCTTGTTACCAATTTGTTTCAGATAGAGACATTTAACAAATTCAGATCCGAAATCTTCTAAGTGGACCAATTGTGAACATATCACATTTCTTGGGCCTTCGACTAATGACTAGGATACCATGCCACAACTTTTCTGGGAGTCCCTTTAATCATTCTGATTTTGTCATGCGAGAAATCCCCTTTTTAATCATTTTTCGGAGCCTTCGCGTAGCTGGACTTGATAGGTCATCCTTTTTTGCTCTCGAGAAACGCTTTTTTCACCTTTCATGCCTATACCTTTAATCATTTCATCCTTTTTCCCTCTGAAATTTTACTCTGTGACTTCTGGATCTGGCATCTTGCGTTTTTGCATGAGCCCGAGCAAAAATCCACTTCAAGAGTACTTCAGATCTACAAATTGAGCTCCCGAATTGATCCAATTAAACTTTGCAGACCCAAACGACACAAATTTGCCAAAAATTTGATGAAGAATGATGCAAAAATGCATCTCCAAACATCCTGGAGCTTCAATGGTGGCAAAATCAAATGAAATGCACAACTACCATTGATCCTGTGTTTCAACTTTTAATTTGAGCCCTCCACATGGCAAAATGTGATTGGAAACAGGTCTGGGGGCACCTTTTGACATTTTATAATTTTCGGAAAAGGTAAAATGTCGACATTTTTCTCTCCCCTCCGCCCTCAGAAAATGGGCTTGACATGTCCCAATGTGGGTCCTAACGGACCTGCGCTTCAACTTACAAATTTTATCCCTATTTTCCAAAAAGGAAAAAGTTCCATATTTTCCCCGTGGGCCCGCACCTCCATTTCCCCGCCTACTATGTGTCTCAATGGCACACTTTGAGATGGTCCCAAAAAGTAGAGACCCCAAACAAGCGCGGGCCCAACACGTGTCTTAGTCCGGCAGAGTCTCCAAGTGTCCTCCCTTCTTCAAAATAAAACTCAAGGTGCTTCATTCCTTCCAATAAAACTCAAGGGTCGGTCCCCACGTGGACAACATGCGAATTTTTGGAAAGTGCCCCTGCAAAGCCCTCCACGTGTCCCATGATGCTTCTTTAGGAAGTTGCGTGAAAAGTCTAAGTATGGGAAAGCTCGACGGAAGCCTCCACGTGTGGGCATGTAACATTCCCATTTTAAGACTTTATTTTTTTTTTTTTTTTGCATGAGTAATGTTCTCTGTTCTAAATACTTAATTTAGAACACACATTTCATAACAATCATTCTTATAATAGATAACCATATGCAGCTGTAATGACTTGGTGTACAACCGATCTATTCATTCCATGACTCGGTTAACTACCGATCCATTCATGTGTAACATTGAGTTTGGAGTATTCTACTGAATACTTCATATTCTTGGTTCTCTCACCCTATACTGGGTTCTGAGTGACCTGTCCAAGGAACCTAACTGAATAATTGTTACCAATATTCATCGGCATCACGAACCTTAGATTGGTGACATAGGACAACGCAATCAGCAACTTGCGATACTTTGGCCAAAGATTTATAACATACTGTTCATATTACTTATTCCTTGACGACATACTCATCAATCTGGAATACATCCTTCACCCCACTCCATTGTTATCTCAAATGTCTTACACTGACTTTTGTCAGTCCCCTTACCCAAGGTTTAACTCTAGCTCAGGTTAACAACATAGGTCATGATATGACGAGGCTCTTGAAAACTTAGGGTAAATTGGCATACTGGGTCAACCTAGGTTAACCCCATGTGCCAAGGTACCCTGAGTCCTAAAGGGCTACTTCATATCCTGATTATGGTACTAACCAGTCCTGGAGAGGAATCTTGAACAAGTTCAAAAGTGTGTAGATCTCAATGATCAATGCGGAAGGGTGTTGCCACATGTCATCTGCACTGTTGTATCCTCGAGAAGATCCTAATCTTCTCGAAGGTACAACCTTGTAGTTGACGTGTGTCAACATCCTACGGCACAACCTCGTAAAGATGTACATACCTCCAAGAGTTTACTTACGTTAAGTTAAATTTGGGTTTAAAGACTACCTATATCGGCAGCCCACCAAACCCCGAGTCCAACATTCCTTTAAGTTCCCTTTTTAAAGTTGAGATTCATTTAATTCAAGAACTTAATTAACTTAGGATTGCTTCCTGAATTGATAGTTTTGACCTATCATCTCATTACCCAAGAGCAGGACAACAACAACTTATATTCCCTTAAATTAAATAACTTAACCATTTAAGGAAGTGTAATAACCCATTAGGCTGAAACATATTAGACTTATTGTAATTAAGTCTTAATGATTCACAATCATATCTTCCTTTTTTATTTAGTGCCTTACTAGAGAGGAAGGGTCTTCCTCTTCATAGTTGCATTTTTAGGGCTTGCCACACCCTACCATGTCATTTAAAGTTACAATAATCTTTATTATAGTTTTATTTCACATCACAAGATATAATGAAAAACTTAGATAAGAATGTTGTATTCACCACCTATTTAATTTCAATTTTCTTAGGGAATTTATCTAAGTTCCCTTTTTAAATCACTCTTTAAGAATACACATCCAATCATATAGATAACAAGAAGATTATCCTCAACAAGATAATTTACACAATCTATATAAGTAAATTCTCACTCTTCAATTCATTTCCAAACTTATACAATTACAACTTATGCTTTTTAGGCATGCTTTAAGACATCAACCTTCATTCAAAAGAGACAAACTTTTCTTTTTACAATACAATTCAAAATCAAATCAGAATTCTTCACTAGAATCAACTTAGAGCAGTCAATGCATCATTTAAGTTTTTGCCTTCTTTTACCACTTACGAAGTCCATCTGCAAAAATTGCTAGCACGGGTCAGTTCAATGAACTGAGCATGATAAGCACTAATCCTTAAAACAAGTGCATTCCACTAATTGTTTCAATAAAACAACCCTGTTATAATGACAACAATTACTTCATACTCTCTAAGCTTTAAGTAATATCAATATAAGAAGAGTCATAGTACACTGTTTAAACAAAGTGGACATGATATATTCTATATTACTTGCCCTAAAATTTTAAAGTATAATTGATTCCAACAATTACATTCACGATCAATAACATAATATAACACTGATTTTTCTTCCTAACAATTATAATACCACTCATATCATAACCTAAGTTACAAAAGTAATTTCAACATAATCTTTTTCGGATGATTCATCTCACTTTTATGTAAGGAAGGAAGAAACATTCCATTTACCAAGTACATATCCATCCGAAAAGTTGAAACAATTTATATCATGATTTAAACAAATTCTTAAAATATCTTCTATTTAAAAACTAAACCATTTAAGGTATTCATCCAAAACAAGATCATACAAAAGAAATTCAAACAGAAGTGATGGATTAACTGCCACCTTCAATTTCTTCTTCCAACCTATCTTCTACCTTAGTCTTCTTAATTTTCAATCAATGAAAAGTATACAAGACAAATAAACACTGATTTCCTTTTTACAATAAGAATAACAATCAGAGGTTTAAAAACAAAGACCTTATCCCAGCTATACGATGAAAGGAGTCTTACTAGATTAGGATCCCCCATCCCAATTATTTCTTTCAATTATTAAGACAGTTCTGCCTTCTCATAACCATACAGTTTGAGTTCATTACAAAGTTCTAAGGAATGAGCACAATAACCATTCAAGGAAAAGAGTATTAAAATAATAGACTTCCTTTTAAACCCTTTTACTTCTTTCCCTTTTATCTCTGAGAGAAACTGTGATGATCAAAACACTATTGCAATCAAGTTTAGAATGAAATCAAGCTTCCAAGACATAATAAACATTCATTAGACCAACAAGGAATGAGAAGCTGAGTAGTTCTAGCACTTAAGTTCACCCAATAGTTTGGGCAAGGTAGAGCCATCTCATTGGTTTACCATTACATCCCTACAGGATCTACAAACTGTGCATCCAATAAAAGTCAAGATCAATATTTAACATAAATCGTTACGAACCGATCAAGACTCAGAATATAATCCCAATCCAAATGAAATAGACTACATTTCCTCAAATACTCAACCATTCGAGTTTAAAAATCAAGTTAGGGTAACTTCACATTTCCCTTAATTACAAAGTAATTAGAGACTGAATTAGTTGAACCGATACATCGTTTGGTTGCTATTTTAATATGAAACACTAAAGCCAAATTGAATATACAATATTGATTTACCGTATTCGAATCATAATTTCAAAAATACCCAAAAGCCGTAATATTCAAACCATTGTAATGAATTACACATTAATAGTCCATAATAAAAATAGGTCTTCCATTTGCATCCAAAACATTTCAACCCTATTTCTAACTTTAAAAAAAAATGTATTAAACTGGACATCGTTAAAACTTGTCGACTTTTAAGTCGGGTTTGAAAAGAGTTTCCACCACCATTAACATGGTCATAAGAACTAGATTTCACAAGCCATGTCAAAAAGACTACAAGTTACAGTCTTGTTTGCCCAAAATAATAGACACAATTTTCTTTTAATACTTTTCCAAAAACAACCAAGATTTCGTAGGTAGAACACAAACTCATCCATATACTATTCCTCCTGTGCATGCCAGTGTTACTAACATTCAAGGTTTCACGCAAGAATAAAGCAACTAACCATATACTGACTTATCCACAGTGCCCGCGAACTTAAAAAAAATAGTCAATCCCCTTTCACAAGAGAAGTGCAGACTAAGCCATATACAATGTTTCCAAAATACACAACTTTATAACAGTCAAAGTTTCACAGGGTGATACCAAACAAACCATCCACGAAGTTATTCACAGACCAAATAACCACGAGATAAAACATGAATATCATAAGCAAGTAAACATAAAAACAACATTGTTCCATCCACCAAACAAGTTTTTAACTAATGAGATTCAACCCAGTTTAAGTGTTTCCAGAGGTTAAAAATCACAATAGTTCACAACTCCAAACTTAACGAATACAGGTGGATCTATTGCAACAATAAATACTTCTAAAGAAGTCAAATCAATAAACAATTTCAACCACTGAGAGCCCTATAAAGTTACCAGTATTGCTCATATGTTCACAAATCCACTGCGAAAGAAAAGTAATGCAAACAAGTTCCAAAAGAATCAAGCAAACTCCCGATTCAACCCAGAAACACAAGTTTACACAAAACCCATAAAATCATTTTTTTACCAGACAAGCATAAATACACAGGCTCATCAGAATAGAGTTATTTTAATAAAACACTTAGAGGAAAGCAAAGATTTTAGCAGTTAGGGCCTATCATGCCTGATAGTGTTGTTTGTAAAATCAAGAAGACCTTTAGAGCCTAGCTCTTTCTCTTCTTCTCCACGAAAGGTCAAACAAAAAATACTACTTCCACCATGCCTCATATATTCTCCACGAAATAGAAATAGATTTGAAACCCTCAAAATAGCCATGCAATGAAGTATAAACTGCTGGTTCGAAAGACCAGTGTGCATGCAGAGAGAAAAACTAGAGTGCATGAAAAATGAAACAACCAAACAAAAATCTGCTTGCATGCCTCCCAAAGCGATCCGGGCTCACGAAACCATGCACATTAATTACATTAATTCCATATCTCCCACCCAATCTTCCTTGCCACCGCCCGCCAAATCTGCAAGTTCTAAATCAAAATAAACAAGTGTTTCCATTTCTAGAGGTACTACCACCTAGGCCTCTGCTAGCCAAATTAACCTCCGCCAAAGTTGGCAGTACCCAATGTCCTTACAACCTTATCACCATCTTAAATGCCATAGAAACCACCACCCAACACTTGCGACCCTTAGGTTCCCATTCATAGCAATTAGTTTAGGATAGGTTAATGACTTAGGTTAGATCTTAGGTAATTTAAATTTAACACCTTAGGATATAACACTAGTCACTTACCTTAGCAATAGGTTAGATAAACCCTTAGGTAATATCCAAAATACATAGTTTAGGAACTAGGTTAGATTACCCATAACCTTGTAGTATTAGGTTCTAGGTTAGATTAATGTCCTGTAATCCCTTTCTAGATTTTGTTCAATCAAGCTTAGGTTAGATTGAAATCAATTTCGACAAATCAATCATACTAAGATTTCAGGATGGATTCTGAATTTAATTAAGTATAAAAGCATAGATAGGAAAACTCACATATCTTACCTGGCTTAGGGTCCCGGTTCTCTCCAATGCCATAAATGGTGAAAACCAAATTGTGATCAGAATGACTTCACCGGGTCAATTTCCGAATCCAACGAAACTTTCCACATAATGGAAATATTTTCATTGAGGAGAATTAAAGAACTTATATCTTCTAAGTTCAGTCCAAAACTTAATAATTCATGGAATGCCAATTCATGGTTATTCATCCCGAAATATATTTAAAACATTCCTTAGATCACTGTAATTGATCCAAGGATGAGTCATAAAGATAGATAATTTTACAATTCTCCTGAAATCAGATTGCACTCATCCACGAGAAATGAAAGAAAATGAATCTAGGCACATTCCAGTTCAATCAAAGATCTTAAGAGTAGAAAAGACTTAACCATATCAAGCATGATTTCCCATAATCAAAAGGACATATCCTCATAAGGAAAATAATACATAACATGCTCCACTAGCAAGTTTCCAACACTCGAGTGGGTTTAATCATGATTATTCTTGGGTCTTGGACCTACAAGAAATTCTAATTTAACACATGTGACAAATCAAACGTATTTCTTAAGCAAAGAAATATGGAAAACATCATGCATTCGTGACAAAGCGAGGGGTAATGCTAATCGATAAGCTACGGGTTGATTACTTCAACAATTTCAAAAGGTCCCACATAACGAGGTGATAACTTGGCACGGCTTGCCAAAAGTTATAGAACTCTTTCTTGGCTTAACACAAAGAAAACCTTCTCACCAAGTTCAAATTTCCTATCAACCCGCTTTAAATCAGCGTAACACTTTTGCCTATCTCGCTTTGCTTCTTTCAAGCGTTCACGAATCATTTTAACTTGTTCAATTTCCATAAGGATTTTAGGTCCAATTACTTCTCTATCCTCAATGCTTTGTCCCAACTAACAGGGGTTCTACATTTTCTTCCATAAAGTGCCTCAAACAAAGTGCCATCTTAGGACAACGAGCGAGCGTGAGAATCAACAAGTGACTCTTCGAGCACTCCGACCTCCCGAGGTCGTGCGGGGTGAATGGTGGGGGTAGAATATGCAGACAAGTTAGTTTGGGAGTCTAATGTCTTCGACACGCACTAATGGTATTTGCGAATCTAAGGCAAAGAAGGCCCTTCTAACTTGGATCGGTGTGATAGATCGATCGCGAGGATGACCGCTCAAGGCTCCAATCAATATCGAGCTCGCGTGATTCGATCTATGGGTCAGGGATGCGTGGAAAATGACCCGGATGGTTTCGTGTATTTCTCCCGATAGGGTCATATGGTGAATATAGTCAACTCTATGGACGATTCTCCGCCTAGTCCAAAATTCTCTAGCTTTGTTAGTTTGTGTCTAGTAGGGATAATCGTTGAATGATGATAGGTGGAATCGGAGTAGACCGAAATACTAATGTACGTAGGCCGTTGTCTATGTCTAATTCTCTTATGGATTCGTTAGGTCAGGATTTGTGGATCACAACCATAGACTCTTGGTTGTTGCATGGTCCCGTTATGGTCATACGTGAGATCAAGTTCTAATCCCTAGATCCAAAGAGTCATAAGCTTTTTCAGCCTTCTATGTTTAGAATCAATAATTGTGCGATCTTCTCGTAATACCTCACAGTGTGTCTAGCAACTTGAATTCTTAAGCTGGTATCTATATCTACTGAGGGTGTCTCCAAATCCTGGTCCGGAACTAAAGGATCACACCCGAATATTTGTTCTCTTTCGAAATCCTCTACACCATGTGGGTATTTTCTAGGATAACCTATAGTTTGGCTGATTTGACCAAAACAGATGTGCTTGGTCGTCTTCGATGTTTAACCCTCTCAACCGTGACCCGATCTCGCTGGAAGTCTCGTTGTTGTTTGGAAGACTCAGATCCTAAGGTTTTGGTCAATGTCGCTATATCGCTACTACGATATTGGGTCAGGGGCAATTGGCTCGAAAATGTATTCCCTGGGCTCCCTAGGTCCCGTAATTGTCATGCAAAAGTAGTAATGAAACAAACTATAATAAAGTAAAATCTAAGTACACTTCTAGCATATATAATTTCTTTTTGTATTTTCTGGCAATTTATAAGAAAGCAGCTATTTAAAATATTTAGAATCGACAACTAAACTAATAACGTAAAACAAACAAAATAGCCGAGTGTAGCTATTTGTCTGCAGCAATTTTCGTATATCTATTCTAAACAACGAAATAACTAATCTATTCTGCAAGATTCTCGATCCTACCTCGTAAGTGAGGAATGAATCATAGTTTCTCGTAAACTATCAATCCCCACAACCTCCCCGGCAATATCGAGAATGAAATAACTGAAAATAAAGTGATTAACTACTTTATTTGATAAGTTCTAACTAAAACTTTGAAAGATGGAACCCGGATTTCGCAGTAATGCAAAGGGCGAATCCGATGGTGTGTGTGTTCTTGTCCCCTCGCATGATCTCTTCGCTCTTTGTGCTCACGTGAATCCGTAAAAGCGTGGAATGCTCGCATCAACAGAATAGATATTTGGATCAATGGACAAATTTCTTCGTAATGCGCATGCAATAGAATGCGGATAGGAGAGGGATAGCGCAAGAGTACAGAGCTTGGCCTATGCAATTCCTAGCGGGGTCTACTGCGAATCATGCAACAAAAGCGTCCAGAACCTGAAACTAGTCTGTATGAAGAGCAAAACCTGCAACTTTAATGGCTGCCTAGACTATTCTACTCCAAAACAATAATACTGTTTGCACAAGTTGGATCTGTGGCTTACCAACAGCAACACAAAGCTAAAACAAACCTGCAACAAACTATGCTACCAATCCTAAGCAACTAAAGGGACACAAAGATCGAAAACATGAAAGTTGGAGTGAAAATGGTGGCCCAAATAATGTTTGACTTGCACAAGTTGGATATGTGGCTTACCAGCTGCAACACAATACTAACCAAAGCACTCAATGAGAAAACTAAGAATTCTAAGCAAAGGAAAACTAAATCTGCTGTAACAAGAAATTCAAAAGCAAACTTTGGAGCAAAATTCGAGCCAATTCGAGCAAAAATTCATCACTAAATTCGTGGGCCATTTACATGTGCACAAACCATGCATTTATAGGAATCCAAACATCCAAAGATCAAATCCAAACTGAACTCCTAAACATTAAACAAAAGAAAAACACTATTCCAGGGGACCAAAAACATTAATGCAAGCTTAAGTCGGCAAGAAAAGCTGGTGAGTCGTGATATTTCACGCGGTCGCGCCAAAAGAGCGTTCTGAAAATGCAAAGCACAGACCGCCGCCGCCAGTCGCGGGCGTGGCAGACCGCCAGCCTGCTTGTGGGAGGCCGCCTGCTTCAGGGAGGCGGTCACGAGACCGCCGCCCTTCGGGCGGCGGTTTCGTCACTGAAGACCAAAAAGCCAAGAAAAGAGGAAAAATAGGGAAAACAAAGCACACGGGGCTAAGCGGGATGTTAACGCATGTCCGTAAAGCTTTTCTCGATCCCGAACACCTCGAAGAGACTCAGTATCATCATCGGGGCACTTATTACACCGCTCCGCAAAGATAAGACTTTACAATTTTGGGTACGTATATTTTTCCCCCTGAGAAGCGCTTTTAGCCATGAAGAGGCGTAAAACGGTGGGTCCGAGTATGGCCGCCCGAAATGGGAAGTTAGAAGTTATACCTTACACGTCCGTGTGTCGAAATGACGCCATCCAAAATTCCCGCCACCTCGCAAAATGAAAAGAGAACTCAAGTGCGATAGATACAATAATTTGGAAAATAAACGCTAAAATAATAGGGAAGAGGACGTACCATTAGTGCGAGGATAGAAACTTACCTCCGCGATGCTCCGAACTCGCGAAAAGTCATTTTAAAACGAAATGGAAGCAATATATATATGAAAGTGGGCCCATTTTCCTATTCATTTGCGCGAGTCGATTTGGCGATTTTGAGCTCGGGACCCACGGTGACGGTTTCTCACGCGAGTAGAGTCAAAACGTCCGCAGCGAGATAGAGATCATGCCTCCACGCATGCGAACGCCACCCCGCGAGATCACAGTTGGTTTTCTTCAATTTTGTGTTTTTCCCTCTTCATTTTTAAATGTTAAATTTTTTGCAATGGGGGTTATTTTCGAAAATGTTTGGTTTAAAGGGTCCATCTAGGGGGGGCGCCTACTGGGTAGGCCCCATTTTTGATTAAAATAGTCATTTTTTGCATTTTTTGGGCTTTTTAAGCCCAAAACCCGCGCGGGTTTTCGACACGACGCCACCCCCTGACAGGCGGCGGTTACACGACCGCCGCCCTGTACAAGGCGGCGGTCACGAGACCGCCATCTTTAAGGCGGCGGTTACAAAACCGCCCCCCTGCTTAGGGCGGCGGTTCTGAACAGAATGCAAAAGAACCTATTTTGAAAGCTTGTACTTGTATTTTTAGCATTTGTACGTGTTTTTATGCTTCTCTTGATATTGTTTAGATACTAACTTACTCTTCCTTGTGTGTTTTTGGGTGTATGCAGGCAAAAGAGGAGTACATTAGATGGAGCCGGAGAGAGAGTGTGACCGGCTGCCTGGGTATTGATGCCCTCTCAAAGCAGATGAGGAGGACACATCACAGAGGGCCGGATATTGCGTATATCGCGTGTGCCCCACGTTGCTCCATCCACCACATTCTTTGTGACCTATTTTCATATTGGGATGCAGATCGGAACACCTTCCGACTGCCAGGGGTCCGTGGTGAGTGGACCATCACTTTGGAGGATGTTTACCGCATCCTGGGGGTCCCGATCATCGGGAGGAGACTTAAACTGGAGACAGCTGGTTCCAGGGCACGATAGCTCAAATGGCTGGTTATATGGGGGATGCAAACATTTCTACGGGGCCGAAGAAGGGAGTGCGAGTCGATCCATTCCTTCTTTGCCCATCCCTATCTTTCGACAAAGTTATTATGGGGATCCTTGCCTCGAGACTCATCGGGACAAGGGAGGGGACACCTTATTATACCGTCAGGGGCCCCATCATCGCACGTATAGAGGGACATGGCCGGAAATACGCCCGGGGCGCGACATTTTGGGGACCACCTACCATGACTTATACAGGTGGTCCGATCACAGGACAAGCTTCGAGCCACCCCACTCTAGTCATGAGTCAGGTGTATGAGCGCTTCATTCCGTATGGCAGAGGCGTGGAGGTGGCGATCCCGGCGGTGAGGGCAGCCCGATGGTCGTATGCCGCTGCTCAGAGCACCTCACCACCCAAGAGCCACCCTTACCACTACAGCACATGGAGGCTACACCGCACTCAGCCTATGGCCGGTATATGGGGAGAGGAGACCACGACATTGGTCTCCCGCTCCATCACAGGCAGCAGCTTATCGATCGTGTGGGACGGTAGAGGTACACCCCTTCAGCAGGGTTCCTCAGCAGTTTGGCCTCCCATACGCGGCTATGCTTCCTCCAAGAAGACTCGCTTATAGATCACCCGAGAGGTTGAGGGGGCCTAGAGGCCGTGGTTGGACAGTGGTTACCCCTGGCATTCCTATTACAGCCAGGGGGATAGTTCGGGCCAGAGGGAGAGCTGGTGCGCCTCAGGCACCATTACTTCAGATTGCTGCAGGTCCTGCTCATAGCAGTGACGACCCCATAGATATTGACTCCGATTCTGAGGAGCACACAGAGGGAGGGTCAGAGGAGCAGACGGACGAGAGCGATCCTGAGTGGCATGATACTCAGGACATTCTGCGGGCAGAGAGGGAGGAGGAGAGTGCAGAGAGAGAGACCGTGGCTTCTGAGGAGCCACTCTCCCGAGGCCATGGTGGAGACGATGAGTCCGTCAGGGGCGCCATGTTGCCCTACCACAGAGCAGCCCTCGCCAAGCAGCCGCATCGCAGCAGCAGGCCGGCCCCGCGACCCATCTTGGAGGCCTGGTGATCCGAGTAAGTTATCCTCTCCTCCTTTCAATGCTTGTTTGTTTTAGGATTTGTTTTTGAATGTTAACTCTCCTTATATTTGATTGTGTACACTTTAACCTCTCGCCTAGTTCCTAATTCATTTTTCTTTTCTTTGCTTTGGCAGAGACCGTTGATGAGTGGCGGATCTAATCCGTAGGGTTTGCGCGATTCTCCGATGATCCCTATGGATAAGACCCGTGGAGTTATCTCGTGGATGCCGGGAGCCCTCAAGCAGCCTGGCAGTACACACCGACGTCTTCGCTCCCGCTTTGCATGTGGCCAAGATGGTGTCAACTCTCCGTACAGAGTCGGGCAGTGCTATAGTAGGACAGCCGAGCGCCTTATGAGGAGCCGCTCATGGCGAGACTACGATCGCCCCTGGGACCCCGAGCCCTCCGTCCATTCGAGCGCCAAGAGCCGAGTCCTAGGGAGGGCGCGCACCTTCAGCCGGATCGCGCAGGGCCGAGAGGCCACTTGGCTTTCTCGTATTTGTATTTAGATTCTTTTGTGTATTACGGCTCTTTGAGCGTTTTGACCATGCCTAGTGCATGATGGCATCAGATATAAACTTTGATTATTTATATATATGCGTCGGTTTTTGATCAAAACTTGTCATTTGTATTCTACTTTCTTTATTTCCAACTCGCTTCGTATACTATGATGTATGTATTATATGCTTTCTAGAATGTATGCAATGGAAAACAGATGATGCAAATGTTTGCTTTCTTTTGTGTTTCATGATGTCGATACATGATATTGTGGATATACTGTGATCTTAAATCTTAGTTTCTGTGAGCAATTTGGATACCTCATGATTTGTTTTGGCAAAGTGATGAAAATAATCAAGATGATGAATGATTAACTTGCCCCACTCCTAACTCCACGCAACTAGTAGATGCGAGGGCTCATCACCAAGAGCCAAGAAGGGCGCAAGTTATGGAATATGGTGAAGTGATAGTGGTGAAAGACAGATTTAAGCTTTGGTGGAACCAAATGAAAACTACAAGCTTTATTCTACCCGAATGACTTCATAGTTTTGATGCAACTTGCTTTCATGCGGTTTATCCAGACTTAGACCCGTAGATGGCCACATAGTAGACAAAATCTGGGTTTTTAGGATTTTTAACTCTTTTTGGAATTTTGAATATCTGATTCATTCGTTATTGACTCAAAGTTTGAATTGATTGTTTATGACCTTTTAACATTTACTTTGTTTAGAGGACCCCCTACACTTTGCCCCATGCTACCTGTAAGAAGCATGGGTTTATCACCGTGGGCAAGGCATAGGCGAGTAAGGGCATTTCCATCCTTTCCCAACCCTACGTCACTAGTAAGAGACGCAAGCTCATCACCGAAGGTCAGGGGGCAAGGAAATGTGTAAAATAAAATTTTCTGTTTAATCACTTCTTGACTTGTCTATTTGAGTAAAATGTCATGATATGCTTATTTCCAAAGAGATGTGTATATGGGATAGATGTGACACCATGAAGCTTCTAATGCACTATGGCAAGACACCTATCCTAAGAAGAAATCAAAGTGAGAACAAACTCACAGATCTTGGTATGGTTACCGTTAGGACTTCGTCATGTCTCGATTTTGTTTGATAAAAGATTCCGAAATGATTGATGATATCGAAGATGGAGAAGTATGATTAAAGAACTTTATGCCAAAACATCACGAGTTTGAAATAATTACTTTGAGAATAGATTCCTCGATCATCACAATTTGTGTAAGAACAAGTGGACAAAATG
The DNA here is from genome assembly GCA_018340775.1 of Taxus wallichiana var. yunnanensis. Lineage (NCBI taxonomy): Eukaryota > Viridiplantae > Streptophyta > Pinopsida > Cupressales > Taxaceae > Taxus > Taxus wallichiana. Next base: position 697,387,689 of record CM031239.1, read on the forward strand.
ATCCTAATTTGTATGAAAATGCAATGTAGATAGTTATATAGGTAGCGTTAGCTACTTACGCGTAGAAACGCTTGAGGTGGAGAGAATTGACTGTTTCGCCAAACTCCTCACCTTCTAGCGTGCATAAGAGGTATGCACCATTTCCGTAGTCCTTTGTGACTCGGTACGGGCCCAACCATTTGGGCCGGAATTTCCTTCCTTCGCCGGTCTTCTTGTCGATCCGGCTGTCTAACCTTAGAACTAGGTCACCTTCGTATATGTCACGCTCATAGACCTTCTTTGTTGTATCGCCGCACATCCGGCCAAGATAGACTCTATGTCGTTGTTCAAAGATCTAACCTAGTTTCATCTAGGCTTTCTAATTGAGAAAGACGTGCTTCTCTCAGTAAGCATCCTCATCTAAAATCCTCAGAGTGAAATGCGGAGACTGGGGATTTCAACTTCAAGTGGGAGAACCGCTTCACCCAAATACCAATGAGAAAGGAGTTGCTCCCGCTGGCGTTCTTATCGAGGTTCGGTGGGCCCACAAGGCCGGATATAACTTTAAATGCCAATCCCGCTTTGTTTTCTTTTACCGCTTTTAAGGAGAATGGCTTTCAACGCCTTGTTTGTTGCTTCACCGCCCATCGCTTGGGATAATATAAGGAAGCCGTATGATGGCTTATTTTGAACTTATCGCATAGCTCACGAACTTCTTCGCTTTTTGAAAGAAGTTCCATTATCTCGAGATAATGATTTGTGGGATACCGTACTCGCAAATGATTTGGTTCAAAATGAACTTAGCGATTACTTTAACCAGTATAACTTGTAAGAGGCATAGCCTCTACCCATTTAGTGAAATATTCAAAGGGTCCGTGATTATAAAATTGTGGCCGTCTCAGGACGAGGGAGAGAATTTCCTATCAAGTCCAGCCCCATGTAGAAAAGGGCCACGAGTAGCGATCGGTCGCAAAGCTTGTGCCGGCATGTGGATCTCATGAGAGAACTCTCCGACATTTATGACACCCGCGTACAAACTCTATTGTGTCATGTTCTAGAGTGGGCCGTAAATAGCCCATTCGATGTATTTTTCGAGCAAGGCAGGGCATGGCCACCGAAGTGGCCTCCACATATACCGCTATGGGATTCATGGAGAATCCTCTTGGACTCTTCTGTGTCAACACACCTTAAGAGCATTCCATCGAATGCTTTCCGATAGAGCACCTGCTCTATAATGACGTATTTAGCTACGATAATGCGTAACCGCCTTCTTTGTTGAGGTGTAGCTCCTTCTGGGTACCTATGGTCCATGATATAACTAATGATATCAGCGTACCAAGGGCACTCAGATATAGCAGGTCGGGTTTCGACGTAGTATACGCATTCATCTGGAAAGTCTAAGTCTACTAAGTCGCCTCCGTCTAGCGGGTTATCAGCTAACCAATCTGCGATGATTTGCCCTTTAACTGACTTTTGGTTTACAAAAGTTAATTCGACTCTCCCATTAAGGTTATAAAACGCCCAAATTTTTTTTTGGACAAGGACCCTTGTGTGAGAAAAGTCCGTAAATGGTCCGTCTTTACTATGACCCTTGTCTCTTGATTTAACATGTAGTGTCTTAGGCGTTTAGTAGCAAAAAGACTATGGCAAGACATTCTCGCTCGCTTGTGTATAGCGCGCTTTCGTAGTCGAGCAATGTTCGCTAATGAAATAAATCGCACGCTCTCTTTTGTCATCGTCTTCTTGCAAGCATGCAAGCTAACGAAACATCGGTAGCCCGTGAGTACAAAATTAAAGGGCGATCTAGCTTTGGTGGCATTAGCGTAGGCGTGATAGCAGAAACGCTGACCGCATCAAAAGCTTCATTACTGCAATCTTCACCCAATCAATGCTATAGTCCTTTCTTGAGTAAATTGTTGATTGATGAACGGCGAAGCTTAGATCCTGGATAAATCTCCTGATTGCACCCAACTTTCCGAGAAATGATCTCGATTCCGCATTCATTCGAGGGTGGGACCATTTCGAGGACAAATTCAATTTTGGTCGGATCAACATCGATCCTCGTGACGATATGATGTAACCTAGAGCTTTCCTCCCGTTACACCGAAGACGCATTTCTCTGGGTTTAGGTAACTCCATATTCTATTAGGCGTGAAAGGATGATGCGAGTACTTCAGTGATGGTCACAACGCTTCTTGGCCTTAGCCAACAAGTCATCTACGTAGGATTCCACGATTTTATGGATTAAATCGTGAAATATGTATGTCATGGCCCGCCGGTATGTAGCACCGGCGTTTTGAGACCGAATGGCATAACAACAGAAGTAATAGTTCCCAAGGAGTTATAAACGTGGTTTTAGCTTGATCTTGCTCGATATTTTGATTTGATTGTATCCCGAGAATCCATCCATGAGAGACAAGAGTTCAAAACCTCGTCACATCAACAATAACGCTCTATGGATGGTAATGGGAAGTCGCCCTTAGGGCAAGCTTTGTTGATATCTCGAAAATCTATGCAGATGCGTATCTTTCCATTCTTCTTGAGAACGGAACGATGTTGATACCCATCGGGAGTAGTCAACTCGGCTTGATGAATCCTACCCAAGGAGTTTTATTACCTCCTCTTTACCATGAGGGCTACTTTGGGCTTCATGGGTCTTGATTTTTGTTTAATCGGCTTTGATCCGTCTAGTGACGAGGTTGTGTACCGCAATGTGGGGCGCGACTCCCGTCATCTCTTTGTAATTAAATGCAAATGCCTTTTGATGTTCTTTTCGAGAACTCGAGTATGTATTTCCACTTCCTCTCAAGGTTAACGAAGAACCTAACTTTAAAATTCTTGGTTCATCTTCCGCTCCGATATCGACATCGATTGCTTTCTTCAATTAAAGAGGCATTACCCTTTCGAACTCGTGTGGTGCCGAGGTAGATCTATATCATCCCCGCTTTTCCACCACGTATATATTAGGTTCTTTTTGTGAGGGAAGATTCATTACAGATTTCCGTAGTAGAAGATGAATGCGGATCGTAGATAAATCTAGCGTGTGATAGAGAGATGTAGTGCCGCAAAGGCATTTAAGTAATCCAAAGTAGCCGCATCATTTCCAACATGGTCTAGATGGTAGATTCACTTCCGCTTGAAAGAGGATCCATCATTGTTTTTATTAATGGTTCGTTACTTAATGGATACCGTGAAATGAGTATCTTCTAGCTCATCGCTTGGAGTAAAACGTGATGCCGAGGTTGCTATTGAATCGGCGAAGATTTTTTTCTCATGGGATTGCTTCAATGGATATGAAGTCAATGCCTTGCTTAAATCTAATACAGCTTTTTGTAAAGTCAGCAAGTGTTCGGCTTTAGTTTCATATACCTCTCAACTTGGTTTGCCACTAATCATGAGTCTCCTAAAACTCGATATTATCAATACCAATTCTTTTGGCTAAGGTAAGGCCAAGGAGGAGGGCTTCGTACTCAGCGCCGTTGTTTGTACATTCAAAGTTTAATTTAAAAGAGAATGGGAGGACCTTCTCTTCGAGGCGAGGTAAGAATTATACCTGCCCGCTCCATAATGGCATTTAGCTCCATCGAAATGGAGAGTCCAATACTTAGCCGGGAGTATGGATGTAGGTGTATCTGCTGTGTTTGCACACTCTACTTCTACCATACAGAGATCTTCTGCTGGCAAGGAACCAACACCTAGGGAAAATCCGATACCTACTGAATCGAATGGTAAGAACATTGGTGAATCTTGTTCTATCAACTCAACGATCTTTGCAGTAGTCCCTAATGATACTATTTCTTTAGTTTTACCTTTAGGGGTTGGAATTGTTTTGGCTATGTTGGTAGTTTCAAGATCCGTCGTAGGTATCAACTTTTCCTCTGGCTTTGGGTCAGAGGGTTTGTTAAGTTGGTTTGTTGGAAGTTCGACTGAGTGTATACCTGGTCTTTTCTTTAAATCAGCTAGGTGTACGTCAAACGGCTTGATCACCTTTGGCTACAAATACCTTTCCCGTGATGCAGAATCTTACTTCTTGAAATAGCGTGGAAGGGATTGCCTTCATTCGATGTATCCAGTGGCCGGCCGAGGATCATATTATAGTTAGTTTCCGATCTATAATATAAAACTCAATCAGATTGTTTTAGGTCCTAAGGTGACCGGTAGTATTATAGTTCCTATCGATGTGGCTTTAAGGCTATCGTAGCCTCTCAAGGTATTTCGTGTAGAGAACAGCTTTGTTTCTCCATATCCCAATTTTTGGAGAAAAGAGAAAGGGACTATGTTAATCCGCAGCCCCGTCATCAACCATTGCCCGCTTTACATAGTTATTATAAACTTGTACTTGCAAGTGTAGGGCCGGATCGCCTACGTGCGATCTCAAAGATCTCGTAGGCATTTTACTTATTTCGAATATGAATTCAACATCCCTATCCGCCCGTCCTGGGATAAACATCAAAGTCTATATGATTTACTTGCAAGCTTCCTGGTGGAGTGATACTAACTAAATGACCCAAACCTAACGCCTCTAAAAGAGCAGCCCCGTGAGCAGGGAATTCTTTAGTAAATCAAGGAATGAAATATGCGAGAAGGTTTTTGTTAGATCATTAATTAGATCGTAAGCACCCATAGGTTTTGCTACGGTTTGCTGGATGTTATCTGTTTCCGGTAGGTGGCTTGGACTTGGTTGAGAGAAATACTCTCGTGTTCTCGTAATTGCTTCAACGGGTAATTCGGAGTCTAACTCTACTAATCCAACTACCTTAGGTCGTGGTTGACTTCCTAGTTGTGGCGCGACTAACGGATTTAGCGAGGTTGAGGCCTCGTGATCGTTGTTTCCTGTTATTGCACCTTTGTTTGTTCCAGCTGGTTTCAACCTATCGCTATCATGATTTGGGAGTGGATCATTAAAGATCTTGAGAGGGGCATTCTGAGGGGAAACTGCCCCTGCGAAGGTATTTGCCGTTGTGACGAGGGGATCTGCTAAGAACATATCCATAAAAATTGTTTTTGTTCATTTGGCAAGCGCTGCATGAATTTGTTGTAATCACGACACGTCTAGTGTCATGACCCTTGAATTTTATGGAAACCACAATAAGAATTGGGGTCAGAATTCCCGCTTTGTTGGTTTGGTGTGTATTGTGGCCTAAAATTCCGATCAAACTGCTGCCTATTAGGACTAAAGTTTTGTTTGTTGTTTTTGGTTTTGACTTTGGTTTTGATAACCAAAGGAGTTTTGGCTTGGTCCTCGTATGGGATTTCGCCGTTGTTGTTGTGTGGGATTATTAAAATCCACCGTATTGATCGTCGGGTAAAATTGTTGTTTCTTTGGTTGTTTGTTTGTGACGGAGTATTAACGACATTTACCCTCTCGGGCTGGTCAGTTACCCCATCCGCTGTTACCCCACGATTTTTGTTAAGGATTTTGGGTCCTTGATTGACGCTCAGGGTGGTCAGTAGTATTTTGAGTAGAGGTGATTAACCTCCCGCTTGCTCCATACGCCTTACGGCCACTATCTATCGCCGCTTGATCAATTCGCAGAGCGCTCTCAAGTACCTCGTCATAAGTCCTTAGTGGGAACTGACTTCTTCCTTCACTTCTCTCGCTAAGAGAATGAAGGAATAAATCGCATAGCTCCATCTCGATCCATGTTTGAGCGCTTGCCGAGGAATAAAGGACTCGTGCGCCACCTTTGATGAAATGGGCATAGACTCGTTATGTTCTTGCTTGATGTGCAAGAACTCCCCGATTCCCCGCCCCATAGTTTGTTCATGTCGAAGGCTTTGATGAACTCGCATACACGAGTTGTTTGAATGAATGTATGGAAGCTTCGTATTCTATAATACCAATCGAGGCGAATGCCTTCCAAGGTTTTGGGAATATTTTAAGCAACAACCCCATCCCAAGGGAGTAATTCTCGAATGGTCAGTAGCGTAAGCTTTGATATGCGCATTCGGATCTCCTTCTCCTTTGTATTTGGGCAAATCGAAGAGGCCTTGAAGCATAACGCTTCGTATGGCAAAATCTAAGGGCTCCTTTAAATATTCTCGAATAAGTCCCTATCGCATACGCCTCAACCATCGATGGTGCCTCGCTGAGGAGGCGGTGGCGGAACGGGTTGTTGATATGGCATAACGTACGCATTGGGGGGGCATAAGGCAATCCTCGCGATTTGAGTAAACATGCCGGGGATGAGTACATATCCCCTCGTGGTGATTTGGAGTACATGTTTAAGTACGAAGGGGTACTATCCAGAATGGATTGCTCTGACACGACCAGAGGAACAAAGTGCTAGCGATAGTGGGTCTAGTTGGTACTTGTTGTGAATACCGAGGAGTCATACCTAACGTGCCTACTCCCGTGAGGAGATCTACTTGGCTAGGATGGTGCGGAGGATCGAACTCCCCGCTTGTATGAATTTCGGATTTTGACTTGCTTGAGCAAGTTCTAACCTCTAACCTTTCTACTAACGTTGAAATGACTTCATTGGTGAAGTCACGATATTTGCCTCGAGTGGCGTTTGTTGTATAACTGGCTGTTGTATGAGGTATGTGATATCCTGTCATGAACCGATCACTATCCCGCCAAGTTTCTCCAAGAATATTTTCTATATGTGAGATAGAGGTATTTTCTTGAAAGAGTCTCGGTTGTATTTGCAAAATTCCTATAGGGGGTACATGCCTGAGAGCGTTGTTCACTCCTAGGATAAGGTATTGATTGTCCATCGCTAAGACCAAGTATGGATCTGATTGTCTACTAATAGTGGTCCGAGTAATACCCGAGGAGATGAAGCAGATTCTCCAGCTAATGTCATATTGTTTGAGCCTCGAAGGCTCTGTTTGTGTTTGAGCAAGTTGCTCCAACTCCTCTCGCTTGAAAGGACGAACTATATCTAGTCCTTGGGGTTTGTGTTGATAATCGATTAGTTGAATAGTTGTCGCCCCACACGAGAGAGTGAGGGTGATGACCGCCTATTCTCATGGGCGTAGTATGCCTCAAGACCCAAGAGGGGTCTCGCATATGCATCGAATCCCGACATATTCGGGGTATATGAATACCCGCAGAATAATGGGAAGGAGCGAAGGTGATTTGAGAAGATGAAACTTCTCAAAGAGAAGGTGAAAGAATTGTTTGATTCACGTCGGTTCACCAATTTTGTACGTGAAAGCTTTAAAAGTGACAAAGTAGCTGTGAGAATCAACAAGTGACTCTTTCACGCACTCCGACCTCCCGAGGTCGTGCCGAGACAAATGCCGGTGGGGGTGAATATGCAGGAAAACTAGTTAGGGGGAGTCTAATGTCTTCGACACGCACTAATGGTATTTGCGAATCTAAGGCAAAGAAGGCCCTTCTAACTTGGATCGGTGTGATAGATCGATCAACGAGGATGACTCGCCAAGGCTCCAATCAATATCGAGCTCGCGTGATTCGATCTATGGGTCAGGGATGCGTGGAAAATGACCCGGATGGTTTCGTGTATTTCTCCCGATAGGGTCATATGGTGAATATAGTCAACTCTATGGACGATTCTCTCGCCTAGTCCAAAATTCTCTAGCTTTGTTAGCTATCAGTGTCTAGTAGGGATAATCTGTTGAATGATGATAGGTGGAATCGAGTAGACCGAAATACTAATTTACGTAGGCCGTTGTCTATGTCTAATTCTCTTATGGATTCGTTAGGTCAGGGATTTGTGGATCACAACCATAGACTCTTGGTTGTTGCGGTCCCGTTATGGTCATACGTGAGATCAAGTTCTAATCCCTAGTATCCAAGAGTCATAAGCTTTTTCAAATTTCTATGTTTAGAACCAACAATTGTGCGATCTTCTCGTAATACCTTACAGTGTTCTCGCAACTTGAATTCTTAAGTCGGTATCTATATCTACTAGGGTGTCTCCAAAGATCTGGCCGTGGAACTAAAGGATCACACCCGAATGTTTGTTCTCTTCGAGCCCTTCTACACCATGTGGTATTTTCTAGGGTAACAGTAGTTTGGCTGATTTGACCAAAACAGTGTGCTTGGTCGTCTTCTCGATGTTTAACCCTCTCAACCGTGCCCCGATCTCGCTGGAAGTCTCGTTGTTGTTTGGAAGACTTGATCCTAAGGTTTTGGTCAATGTCGCTTATCGCTACTACGATATTGGGTCAGGCACAATTGGCTCGAAAATGTATTCCCCGGCTCCTAGGTCCCGTAATTGTCATGCAAAAGCAAGAAATGAAACAAACTATAATAAAGTAAAATCTAAGTACACTTCTAGCATATATAATTTCTTTTTGTATTTTCTGGCAATTTATAAGAAAGCAACTATTTAAAATATTTAGAATTGACAACTAAACTAATAACGTAAAACAAACAAAATAGCCGAGTGTAGCTATTTGTCTGTGCAATTTCGTATATCTATTCTAAACAACGAAATAACTAATCTATTCATAAAGATTCTCGATCCTACCTCGTAAGTGAGGAATGAATCATAGTTTCTCAGAAACTATCAATCCCCACAACCTCCCCGCAATATCGAGAATGGAAATAACTGAAATAAAGTGATTAACTACTTTATTTGATAAGTTCTAACTAAAACTTTGAAAGATGGAACCTGGATTTCGCAGTAACAAAGGCGAATCCGACGGTGTGTGTGTTCTTGTCCCCGCATGATCTCTTCGCTCTTTTGTGCTCACGTGAATCCGTAAAAGCGTGGAATGCTTCGTGATCAACAGAATAGATATTTGGATCAATGGACAGCCTTCGTAATGCGCATGTAATAGAATGCGGATAGGAGAGGGATAGCGCAAGAGTACGTGAGCTTGGCCTATGCAATTCCTAATGCGGGTCTCATCGAATCATGCAACAAAAGCGTCCAGAACCTGAAACTAGTCTGTATGAAGAGCAAAACCTGCAACTTTAATGGCTGCCTAGACTATTCTACTCCAAAACAATAATACTGTTTGCACAAGTTGGATCTGTGGCTTACCAACAGTAACACAAAGCTAAAACAAACCTGCAACAAACTATGCTACCAATCCTAAGCAAGCTAAAAGACTATAGCACTGAAAACATGAAAGTTGGAGTGAAAATGGTGGCCCAAATAATGTTTGCACTTGCACAAGTTGGATATGTGGCTTACCAGCTGCAACACAATACTAACCAAAGCACTCAATGAGAAAACTAAGAATCCTAAGCAAAGGAAAACTAAATCTACTGCAACAAGAAATTCAAAAGCAAACTTTGGAGCAAAATTCAGAGCCAATTCAGAGCCATTTGCATGTGCACAAACCATGCATTTATAGGAATCCAAACATCCAAAAATCAAATCCAAACTGAACTCCTAAACATTAAACAAAAGAAAAACACTATTCCAGGGGACCAAAAACATTAATGCATGCTTAAGTCGGCAAGAAAAGCTGGTGAGTCGTGATATTTCACGCGGTCGCACAAAAGAGCGCTCGAAAACACGCACAGACCGCCGCCTTGCTCGCAGGTGGCATAGAGCCTGCTCATGGGTCACGAGACCGCCGCCTGGCGGCGGCGGTTCCACATCAAGACCAAAAAGCCAAGAAAAGAGGGAAAAATAGGGAAAACAAAGCACGCGGGGCTAAGTGGGGCATGCGGATGTTAACGCATGTCCGTAAAGCTTTTCTCGATCCCGAACACCTTTCGCAAAGAGACTAAGAGACTCGTTATCATCATCAGGGCACTTATTACACCTTAAATACAGGTGACCTTGACAAATTTTGGGTACATGGACAAATGGAAAATATTGCTATCCCCGTATAGGTGAACGCTCATCAAAAATAAAATATTCGCCTGGGCTCCATCTTTTAAAATATTCAACAATAGCGCAATCATCGGCTCCGTATAATGTCGACGCGTGTCATCGATCCTTTGACGCGCGACATTCGACTCATATTGACGATGCGTCAATAAATCCTATCCGACGCCGATTACCGACGCAACACTATCGATGCGCGCCGACTGTACTATGGACGCCATTTGCTCCTACCGACGCCGCCATCGCTTCCTACTATCGCATCACCACGCAATTTATCACTAAAACTATCGATGCGCTGAGGAATTGATAAATTGACGCTGAAGTGCCTAGGACTATTGTCGCGCATCACTAAGACCATTAACGCCTAGATGATTTAGCCTATAAATACCCTTCAACCTGGTCATTTTAGCCTATAAATACCACTTTCCCGCTCTTGAATTTTTACCTGTCTCAATCATTGTCAAAGATGCAATTACAACTATAATGTCGAATTCACATGCTTCCCAATCGCAAGTTCAGAAAAAATCAAGAGAATCCAATTCAATCGATTTCGAAGATCAACTACAGAATCCCTTATGCCCTCACATCCATACGGCTTTAAAGATGTCTTCAAAATATAAAGATTTGATGGATGCATGTGAATTTACAGGGCTTGTTAATATGCCCCATTTTGAAACAGATCCGGATATTTTGAATTACCTTTTGTCGTCCTACAATTCGATAACGGCATTTTTATTTGACTCAACGATGGCCAATGTTCCAATTCACTATCGAAGCAAATGACATCCATCGCTTTACGGGCCTTCCTTAAATTTACCAATTGTTACAACCAAGGAAACACTCACGAAGAAGACAAGAAATTTCTCGAATCAACATTCGGTTTCCATGTTGATTGTAAGTATAATTCGCTTTTAATTCATATTTTTTATTTTGTTTTTTATTCGATACAATTTGTTGTTATAAATGTATAGTAATTTTCATCAAGCTTTTTGCATTTTTCAGCCATGTCAATAAATCCAGCGTGGTGTGATACACAATCAATCGCACACCACTTTCTTGCATACTTATTTCATTTTTTCAATCTAGAAATTATTTTGCAGGTCACCAAATAGATATATCAAATTGGGCCATCGTGATACATTGTGCCACTATTTCAAAATAAAATTCGATTGGTGCACATATCTATCCAAAAAATAAGAACTCGACCTATAAAAATTTAAAATTTCCGAAAAACCTTTCATTTATTCAACAAACTATCTCCTCGGCCTTTATTATGAGGCACTTTTAAATTTAAAAGATAAAAAATTCCTACTTGCACTGATGAGGAGTTGATGAAGTTTTCAATTCCATTTGAAGAACAACAGTATAAACTATTTAGTTTGTAATTGTATTTCAATTTTCGACATTACAAAGGCATAGCTTATTAAAACTTAAATTTAATGTTTTACAGAGAAGATTTATCGAAGCCCTTCCCCAAAAAAAGGCGTTATCGAGAGGAAGAGGCCAACAACACGCTGAGGCTTCGGGGACTCCCAATCTGAAATGGAAGCTCACTCCTCTCCAAACCCTCAATAGTTTGAACTCGTTAAACGCCAGAGAAGTAATACCTTCTCATATATTATTTACAAATTCCAAAGTTGCATATTTATTTTTCAATTTAAATTTTAACCAAATGAATTGACAACATTTAATATTGATGAATTACAGGGACTTTGGAACATACACTTGTTTCACAAACTCAACCTTCTTCCCCAACTCACTCCATACAGTCGCATGCATTCATATCTTCTGAATAGACACTGAGTACAACTCCTACAAGGCCACCCTTAGCACCGAGAAAAACAACCCCTCGACAACAAGGTACAACTTTTCGATAGTACGTTTAATTTCGTAGTTTTTGACTTTATGAATTGTTTTCCTATTTTTCATTTTTTTCTTGTACTTTTCAGCACATGTCAGTCCTGATCAAACCACGGCACCGACACCCACTCAACCAATAATTTTTAAAATTCCAACCAGAGGAACAATGAAAAAGAACATTGGTAAACGCATGCCTTTTGCTCCGGCCCCTAGTGGGACACTAAACATTGCCTCCTCCTTTCGAATTCCAACTCTCTCACTTGGTGGCTTGCCCAGTGGGCATATCTGTTTTGAACAATATAAATTTAGATGATGATTATTTGGGCATCGATAGCAATGACCCAACCGGTTTTTTCAATACGCGAGATGATTCAAGGCCAAAGCAGTATACTTCAAATTTAAATTTAAATATGCTTTAAAATTTTGAATTACATTTCGATTTAAATTTATTTATCTAAATCTTGATTAATTTTTCACAAAACAGGATCAGCCCACCCAAAGGCGTAAAACAAGTAGCAGCTGATCTTGCTTAAAGCCCCCATACTTCTCCAAAGAAGATCATCTTCATCAGATTCAGATAGTGAATAGTTGCTACCTTTTCCTTTGGAGAACTTAATTGGTTATGATTGTCAATCCCATGTTAGTGAGTTTATTCTTCCTCATATCAATCAACTTATAGAATGGGAGAGAAGGGCTAAAGTTCTTATCAATGAGATTATTAGTCGTTATGAAAATTATTGGGTAATGGGATAGTTTATACGCCGTAGTCCCGTAATCAACCTGCGAAGATGGATTCCTTACTTACCCAAGTAAGAAGTGGAACTGTCACGTATAACAAAAACTATAAAGATGAAATTTTAGATAAGTCATTAAACAAATTGAAAATATTAGTGCCAAGGCCTGCATATTTTAAAAATGGTCCAAGGACAAGGATTTGGTAGCAATTGCAAACGCCGAAAGAGATAGAGCTGTCAGTAAGTACTATTACATTTCAAACAATCATTCTTGTTAATTTAAAATTTTCAATTTTTAGTAATATTTTGAATTGACATTACTCTTTTTGTGCAAATTGAAATATGAAAATTTGAAGAGTCAGCGAAGGTATTGCAAGTTCACTTGGAAACAACAAAGAGCAGTTTATCCGCAGCAAAAAATTTGAAGCAAAATATTGTTTTGGTTAACAAACAAAATAATACACTAAAGCGGATAATTAAAGAGCACGGTTTCGACCCTGACATATTATTCAAAGCTAAAGCAACATCTGATCCAAATTTGCTATTGCATGGAGATGCAAAAAATCAAGAAGAAAGAATTTTAAAAATCTGGACAATGTCTTTGCGAAGATCTTATAAGTTCAGGGGTTATTTCTGTTGTTGGGGAAAGGGGTACAACCATAGTGGAAGAAGCCGTTGGGGAAGGGAGCAGAGGAGTACAATTGGATAAAGAAAAAGAGGGTTGAAAACTAGAAACTTTTATTATTGTGGAAACTTTAAATATTGAGTTTGAAAACTTCTAATATTGAGTATGGTATTTGAATTTAATTATATGGATTTATATATAATCTTTAATTTTGATTGCATTAGATGGTGATTATCATGAATTATATGTATGTTTCTTGTTTACTTGCATTGTCATGAATTGTATGTGGACGTAGATGATGAATGATGATAATTGATAATTAATGATAGATGATGATGAAAGATGATGAATGACGATAATGATATGATATATATGGATGATGATCAATTTAATGTGGATATAGATGATAAATAAATGGAATGTGTTATAATTGATATAGATGACATTTATGATTAGAATGGATATATATGAGATTAGAACGAATATAATTGTAATGATATGATTATGAATTGTTTTTAGAAAATGGAATTGTTTTAATAAATTTAAATTAGATAAATAATTGTGTTAATAATAATTGTAGTGTCAGGACTCAGGATTATGATAATGATATGGTGATGATATGATATATATGGATGATGAGGAATTTTATGTGGACTTAAATTTAAAATTTTATAATGTATTGTTTATCCCACAGTGAAAAAAATATATCAAAGGATTTTGCACATATAAAAAATAAATTAAATATAATTTTAAGAAATCAAGAAAGAATCATCACTGGTAAGAAATTAATCATAATTGCAAATATGATAGGGTTTAGCTTACCTCTTGTAATAGATTATTGGAAATTCACCGGTAATGTGAAATCATCAATGGTAATGTGCTAGATCTTTGTTTTGCTCCGACATCATCGAGTCATGAGAAGTGCCAACAACATTTTTAAATATATAGACCAAGAACATCTTTAAATAAATGTAAATATATAAAATTAGACCTGTAACATCTTTAATGATAACAAGAGATAAAAAATGTAAAGTAACAAACAATAAGATTATGTTCAAGAAGATACCTATTCAAAATTGAAATCATCACCGGTAATGTGCTAGATCGTTGTCTTAAAAAAATTCAACACAAAAAATGGATTAGTAGATAGATGGGTGAGTTGCACGAAATTGTCAAATCCCCAGAGAAGTAACAACTTCCTCGGATGGATGTCAACCCACGTTTTCAAAAAATAAAAAGATTGTATTTAACTAAATGTAAATACATAGACCTGTAACATCTTTAATGATAACCAAAGCTGAAAAAATGAATATTAACAAACAATAAGATTAAGGGGAAAAAGATACCTCCTTAAAGTTGAAATCATCACTGCCACTGGTAATGAGCTAGATCTGTGTTTTAAGAAAACCCAACACGAGAAATGGATTAGTAGATAGATGGGTGAATTGCCTGACATTTTCAGTCCCGAGAAGGACCTATAAAAAGATTGTAGTTAAATAAATTTAAATATATAGACCTGTAACATCTTTAATGATAAAGATAAAGATAAAGAAGATACCTATTTAAAGTTGAAACAATCCATTATCAATAGCTTCATCAAACTCGATGTTGTCTTCTGTAGAATGTGACGATGAGCCAATTACACTCTCAAGGTTGGGAATATTTGTACTTGTAGCTGTATTATTCACACCTCTTCTTTCGCAAAGGGAATTCCAATGCGCAATTGCTCTGTCAAATGGAAAGGTTTCGATGGAGTATCGAGAAACATAACACCTCATGCAACTTTCCAGATTTTTATCCAACCTGTTTCTCAGTTTTGATTTTATAAATGAAAATGCACTAAAAACCCATACAGCCCCGTGATTAATTTTCCATCCTCTGCTGGTGTTGTTTGACTAATTTCTGATTCCTCATTATAGTTATCAGTTTGTGCATGTTGTTTTGTTGCATTTTATGAATTGTGTCAATCTGAGAAGTGAGAAATGCTCACCACTCCTTTGGTGCATCACCTATTAGCATTAGTTTTAGCTTTTTTGCATTCTCTATCTCTGTCTCCTTTGGAATTTAGGGTAGGGTTAGGAATATAGACCTCTACAACTTGTAAGTGATAAATCTAACCAGAGGAATTGAGGAACCAACCTCTAAACTAGAGATTCCTTTCTCATTTTGCAAGTCCCACACTTGGGGAAAGGATTCAATGTTGTGCAATCACACTGGATGCTTAGTATGATCAAACTAGAAATCTGATCAACATCCAGGGGGTGCTCGATTTACAACAACAGTGTCCTTGTACTATGCCCAGCTGGGTCACTAGGGTAGCCACCTGCCCCTATAGGGAGTCTCTCTGAACCATGATGGTTGTTAAATCTTGCTTCCCTGACCACGATGATACTACTTGTAGTTGTGTAACCCACCATTGTCTATACATGTCTGTCACCCTAGCATAATCTATCTATCGATTAAATGACTCCTCCTCCTACCCGGTCAACACTGTAGGTCATGGCAGAGACATAGGCCTCTCCACATCATCTCTCCTATACTATGGGAAGGGTGGTGTTATATCCTGTGGCAACCCGAACTGTCTGTTTGACCCAGTCCACGGTATCATCTCATGCTCCCCTACCCACCGCCCCTCTATCCACCTATAGATCTGTAACCCATCCAACTCCACCACCATATTCTTGTATGAAGGGAAGCCCACATATGGCCTCCAAATGGTGTCCATGCCGGAAAACCCCTCTAGTAATCTCCTATAATAGGCTACATCATGTGTAGCTCTCGCCACTCGAGCTCTCCAATAACCGACACCCATCGCCTGTAGCCCACTCAAACAAAACCTGGCTTGAATGCATCATCCTGGGGCATACCAACTGGCACACATACAATGTGCTCATAGGCCCAATAATGTAATAGGAATGTGCAACACAAGTTGAATCGTCATAGTCACCCATGAGCCCAAATCTCCATGTATAGTTGTACCAAGAACATAGGCACCCATGTAAACCGAGTCCTGCTCTCCACCATGTCATGTAGAACCCCCATCAGTGACCATGGGAATCTCCCACCCTTTGCATCTGGTAGTGCAAAACAACAGACTGCCTCCATCAAAAGCACTACCAGCCTCATCTCCTTGGGGTAGGCTTGGTACATCACCCCGTAGCTCATGCTGGCACTGTGGAATCCTAACAATGCCATCCCCTCTCCAAACACTAGTAACAATAACTCCTCGGATGCCTCTGAGGAGATTGAGTAAACTTGTGTACCTACTATAGGTAGTCGCAGATCCTGTAAACATCCTCTAGGGTGATCATGATCTCACCCATCGGTACATGGAATGTATTGGTCACCAAGTCCCATATATCGATGAGGACAACTATCAAACTCACCTCACGAGCTACGTGTCGGTAGCGTCTTACCCCAATCAGGCCCACCTTTGTAACATGGCTCCACTCCTCGCATGTCGTTCTCCCCATACCTCCATGAGAAAGGGAGGTTAACCCTATCCCTCATCCATACCTAGTCCATGGCCTACATACAACCAATCATATTATTAACACTTGACCATACCTGCATGCAACCTTGCCACCCCCACTATACTGCTTACCCTAACTAAATCAACCTTTCACCTATATTTATGCCCTAAATCAACACTACCTATCTACCCACACCTCAGACCCTCACCTATTTTCATTTTTCCCCTCTCACCGATCTTCCTTATTCACCCACCTACCCATACCCATAACTCTTCCCCTCCTACCTAACTCTCCCTACCCCTACCTATCTATCTATAACCCATCTATTTTAGTTCCTTATGGGCTTGCACCTCTAGATGCCAACCGGCATCAATCATCATCAACCGACCATGGTCCAATAATAATTGACATCGGTCATCACATCTGTGACCAATACCAGTCCTCACCCACCGAAAATGGCTAAGAGCCGACCGATGTCGATCCACATCGTGGGGACAAACCCACAACGTCCTACCCTATTTCTACCTACACTTCTCCTTTCTACCCATTTCCCCCACCAATGCCTACCCAATACCTATTCCCACCCCTCATTTACCTAAATCTACCCTCCCTTGTTCCCATTTTCTCATTAAATTCCCCGCATTCAAATTTTATAATTCCCCCCCAAAACTCACTTTCCTCCTACCCAATTTCTATCCTCCACCTACTCAAAACAAACAACAATAGGAATTGACTCTTACCTCATCACATTTGTCGCTACGTGGTGGCACCTTGGGCCGCTACATAGGTCCACCCGATCCCTCTCCTGCCTCTACCATCACCGATTTCCCGCTGGCTCTCCACCCAATCAAATCAATCACACTATGCTTGTAGATGCGCCTATCGACCAATGATCACTCGCTTTGCAGCATGCCAACTCAGTCTCTCGTGTCACTTGGTCACTTTCCACCTCTTTCTCTCTCTCTTGTCATTTTCTCCTATGTGGCAAATGATAAATGATTTTCAAAAACATGGAACTTTTTCTTTTTATAACCTTCCCGACTTGACCGGTGATGGTTTCACCTCGAATGACATCACCATGTGCCCTAAGATACCATGGTTAGTTCATCATGACTGGCATTGGTTAATTATGACCGTTGTCGGTTATCCTGCTCAATCTTATTACTACCCATTACCCCTAATTTTCTGGCCTGAATCCTTTCTACCTCACCCACACCTGACTTGGACACTTCACTTTACCCTCCTGACCTCATCATTTACCACCTAACCTCTTCATCATTTAGGGACTTGTTATTTTACCCATACCTCAGGCCCTACCCATGTGCCGTGACCTAGCTACTTGGACCTGGAACATTGCTAGTGACCTATGACCTCATGTGCTCACTATACCTTGCAACACTATTACCTATGTTTTTTGATGTAATGACCTTACCTTGCCTCTTTCCATGACCGTTTATCCTAACCCAAACTTTGGTGTACCAGAACATACCTAAACATTCCTACACCCGCTGCTTTCATGTTTCCTAACCATATCCTATACCTTGGATACCATAATCACCTCAACCTTGTTTGGATAAACCTATCGACCTTAGCAAATGTAGAGTTTACATGCTCTTCAATGTGGTACCATGTTGTAGTTTATACATGTGCATGTGTTTGACTGTGACTACCTTTGAACCTACCCATTACCTAGATTAACCATTGGACCTTTACACCTTTACCCCGTTGTCCACCTTCCTCTTCATCACATTCACCTTTTATCAAACCACTCATCGATTCTTGTCTTCTACCTCATTAGTTCTTGGTTTGAGGGGGATCACCTTCACCCACACACACGGAAACCACAACTTATTTTTTTCAAGCATCACTTACCAATACGAGTTACGCAGCAAAAAGGGGCAAAATGTAGACACCAAATTGGGTCACACTCCCTCGGTCCCTCATCAAATAACCAACTCAAACAAAATCACCTAACCATGGCCCCTTACACCCACATTAATATTAATTTAATTAATTAAATTAAATTAATCCATGTCCTCACAATATTTATTATTTAATTATCCTAAATAAGATAATTCCCACACCACCACCTCACCTAGCCACCTCACCCTAAGACTATTCTTAGTATGTTGCCATAACTAACAAAGACCAAACTAAACCTTAAAAATCAAAGCTTACATTCCCTCGAACCACGTTCCTACCCATTAGAAAAGAAACTTCCATTCTAATCATGAAAATAAACTAATCGATCAAAGAAATCAAGAAGATCTACCCATTTTAGAAAACCTAGGAAATCCTCGCTTAACCGAAGTCACACCCCTAAACCGACGCGCGGTCAACCCAAAACCATCATCAGTTACCTTTTATTCCCTTTTGTAACATTATTTCAAGGTTGGCACATTTCTGAGAGCAAGAGAGAGTAATCATGTAGTGCCCACTTCCCTTTGACACTTTTAGATACTGATTTTGATACTATTGATCATATTATGGACACTATTATGTTTTATTTCAGTATGATGGTTAGGTGTTAGATCATGGGTTATTATTGATCTGGATTCAGTTATTATGCATGATGATTACTAGAGACATTTTCTATATGTGGTTGATGATATACTATTTGACATGGACATATTATAGATGTTGATTTGGACTTATGATATTGGATATTTTGAGTAGATCTGGTATGGTAGATTTTGATGATGATATAGTTGATTTATTTAATTAAAAATAATAATGTTGAAATTATTGATATTGTTGTGATCTATGTGTTTGGATGATTTTGAGATATTGTTTATATCATTTTGGATGTTCTAATATGGCCACGAGGCCAAAGGAGGTATTTACATTTTGCAGGTTAAAAATCACAACAATGTCGGGGACCTGAGACTAACCATATTGAAATTCCAGGTGAAATCAACAAGGTCACCATGGCAACTGTGTTATGAGTTTGTGTGTTGTGTTATGTTAGGAATTCCCATGGGGGGATTTCCATTATATGTGACCATGGGATATGTGTTTTATTTATGTGTTCCTTTTTATTATTGTTGTATGTATTTTATTTGTAATGTGTTCCTTCTTTTAATTAATTTATATAGTAGATTAATGTGATAGTCATATAGCTAAATTTTATTTAAATTAAATTGGGATGTGGAATGTAATTAATAAAGTTGTTTTTAGATATTAATGTTGGAAGAGTGTGTAAGTTGTCATGTAAGAGTGTGTAAGAAATTGTAAGAGTATGTAAGGCAGATTTTGGAAGGTCTAAGCACTCCATGGAATTCGAATTTGACCTTGACGAGGCCAATTTGGAGGCTTGTGGGACAAGTTAAACTTGTCCCACACCTCTTAAAATGATCCACCAACCATGCCTATGGTTTGGAGGTTAAATGTAGGCATTTATAATGCATTTTGAGGTGACAATATGTAAGTTTTAATTGCACTTCCCTTACATGTTTTTAATTTGGTCCTTTTGGAGTATGGGTTGAATTGGAGTATGTAAGTGATTTTGTCATGTTTAATTTATTGTGATTTGTTTGTTGTTGTGGATTTCCTCTTGGGGATGAGGAAAAATGATGTGGCATCCCACTTGGATCCACATCATCCTCTCTCTTTCCTTTCCTATAAAAGTGAAGCTTCTTGCTCATTTGGAGGTTGTTGAAACTTTGTTATTTCCTCTTGGGGCGCATTTTTTTGTTGTTTCTTTTGGAGCTTGTTTGAGGAAGAGCTTGGAGTCTTTTTGCTTGCTTATACTTGCTAGTTTTGGACTACACTTTGACATTTTGGAAAGCTTGTGAGCTTGGAACAAACTTCAGTATGGAGAGGTAGGATCTGGAGCTGTATTTTAATTGTCTTCCTTCTCTTGCATGCATACTTAAATGGTGTTTGTGTTTGCATTCTTGGCTGGTTGGGTAGAATGCTTAGGGCATGGTGTAGGAGAAGGCTATGGGGATTTCATATGGGGGGCATAAGGGATTTTCAATTGCACCGTTTTATTTTGGAGGGAGTTTTGGTTTGGTATCCACCTTAGAAAAGAAACTACATTTCTTACTATGGGGGCATAAGGGATAAACTTGGGGGGGGCATAAGGAGGGGTTGGGAGATATAAGGTTTATGGGGTTGATATGATTATTGGTGGTATGCATTTTAGTGGATGCCCAATTCCAAATTGGGAGGCATAAGGAGTTCCCCATAGTCCTTGCTCTTGTTGTCTTGCTTGATCAAGCCTATGTGTTGCATGAATTATTTCAAATGTAGTTGGGAACTGTTGTCTTATTTTGAGCTGTGCATTTTGTTGATTTTATGCAATGTAAATGTTGCTTGTATGTGATAGAAGCCTTATTGCCATGTGTTGATATTCATGCTCCATTTCAATATGGTTGGGGCTCGGGGGCCAATGGGGAAGGATGGCTTCTCCTTTCTCATTGGATGTCTTAGTTGGGTGGAGAGCGTTGCCTTTCCCCCTTCCTTGTTGTGATCAAAGTTGCAAAGAAGAAGAAACAAGCATGTTGTTGTTTGGAGAAAGAATTTCACAATTTGACAATCTTTTCCCTTTTGAGTAAAATTCAATGTAACCTTTCCCACTTCGAGTGGATGAGTGTATAAATGTTGTAATGTGAAGTTATTGTATTGATAGTAAAGTTTGAATTTGAATTGAGAAATGTAGAGAGTTGTATCCAATCTCTATTTTGTAAAGAAATGAGAAGAATGTATATGTATCTTGTAAACTGTATTTTGAATTCAAATTGGAAAGGAGATCAGTTGTAAAGTTATTTGAATTATCAATAAAGGATGGCATTGGTTCTTTTAAATTTGTATGGTAATGTATACTGGAATTGTATTGTTGTCCAAGAATGAGACTCTGTTTGTAAAAGAATAAGAAACAATGTTGTTATTGTATGTATTGTATTTGAAATCAAATAGAAAGGAAAGTTGTAAAAGTGTATTGAGGATCAATGAAGAATGCATTCCCTCTCAAAAGTGTATTGCACAATTGATTTGAATTATTGTTGAAAATTGATTGTTGTTTGAAAAGAAAAGAAAGAAGCATGCGTATGGAATGAAAGATAGTGTTATATTAATTACAAAATTGTATATTAAAATTGAAATCAGAGATGAATTTTTAGTTAGAATTGAATGGATGACCTAATAAGCATTGTATTTGATTAAATTAGAATCATATGCACATTCAAAAGACAAATTGCTAAATCAATTTAAAAGAAACAACTCACTATTTTTAAAACTTAAATCTGGCAATGCACATTTTAATTAAAATGAGCAGTTTAGACTTATACTCAACAATAAGTTATGAAAATTTGAAATTCACATTTAGGAAGACCTAAGGAACTCTAATTCACTCAGTCAAGAATGAACCTCCAAAACTTAATAAAATTCAATTCGAGCTTGCATAGTCGTTTTTCCCATCTATTGTTGGAAAAATGCAAACTTGAATAATTGGACAAATTGACTTCACTAAAACACTCTAAACCCTCCTTAGACTGATCCTCCATGTCTGTTTGACATGTGGAGTGAAGGAGGAGTTCAAATTTAATCAAATCGAGAAGTTGGAAAAATGCCAGTTTACAAATTAAAATCCTGCAGATCATTTTTACAAAATTGACCCTTAAAACTTCATCAAAACAAAAACAATTATGTTCCTTGTGCAAAGAGGGAATCGAGAGCTTTCCAAAAGTCCTTTTTTCCCCAAAACAAACTTTTCTAGCTCAAGTTATGGCACTTTGAATTTTTGTGCCTTGGGGGAAATTTGGGAAAATTTTCCCTGTCAGCCCGCAACCCAAAAATTTCCCATCAAAATTGCCTTAGAATTTTTTTTTAAATTTTGGGCTCGGGAAAATTTTCACTTTTCCTCCATTCAGCCCAATACAGCCAATCGAGGGCTACCACGTGTCCTCCAGGGGCTGAGGCGGAGGCACGGATAAAATTTTACCCCTCTTAGACTTTTTGAAAATTTTGGGAAAATTTTCACTTTTCCGTCCCCCGGCCCATACCAATCGTAGGGGCACCACGTGTCCCCTTGTGGCTACGGTGGAGGCATGGGTTATTTTTAACCCCTTAGATTTTAATTTTATTTTTTTTTGGAAAATTTTTTTCGTTTAGGCCCCGTCGGCCTACGGCCAATGAACGTGTGCCACGTGGCACCATCGAGTGGCGACGAGGTTCGGGAGAAATTTCACCTTTTGGGCCTTTGGGAAAAATTCCTAGAATCCTCTCTCGTGGCCTACAAGTCCACCTTCTCCCTTGGTTTTTCCTCCTTCGGTGTGGTGCGCGGACCCGCGCATCCTTTCTTCCCTTTTTTCCCCTAGGGCGCAAAGTGCCAATTCTATCCGCCGCCCCTGCCCTTTTCTTTCCCTTTGTTTTTTTTTTTTTCCTTACATGGACCCATGGGGGTGTGGAGCACATTTTGACTTTGAGCCCACATTGGGAAAATTTCCCAATGCCGCCCCGTGACCCGCAACCCACCCAAGGTGCACTCCTCCTCCTCTTGCCACGTGTCCCCCTTGGGGAAAATTTGATCCCCAAACTCCGCCCACTCATAACTTGAGTTCTGTAAGGAGTTAGGAGGACTTATTTATATCACCGAGAAAGGTGAGAAAATTTCCTATCCATTAGGAATGGTTTAGGGAAATTTTGGAAGCATTAAGTATGAGAAAAATCTAGTTAAAGTTCTGAGCCTGTTAGAGAGTAGGCATGGGGGTAAGATTACTCCCTGAACCTAACTAAAATATGTAACCCTAAAATTTAAACCTTGTAAACGTGTTATAAGTTAATAAAGGAAACTTGTGTTTTGGTAAGTAGGTTTTGTTTGAACCTATCAGTGAAAACTGATGTCTTGCAACTGAGTTGTAGACACTTCAAATAAAAAAAATTATCCCCTAATTTTCTAACTAACCCTAGGTTGTTTCTTTGGTCTCAAGTGGTTGGTTAAAAGGGAACTACAAATCACATCTACATGCAATCATAGTGAGCATTTGTTCACACCCCGACATCCACAACCATCCAAGTCAAGAACTGATTTAGCCAAGTAAAGAGAAAAGCCCGGTCGGCTCAAGAAAGAGTCCCCTATCAACTAGTGGCCCTTCACAGAAGAAATCTCTCACCACCATCTCCACTCTTCATCCACATTCGACTGGTAGCAAATTCCAAGTAAGTATACTACTCTATTTAGTCTAGTTTTGTTTGAATAATTTTAGTATTTAGATTCTTCTATGTGCTATTGCTTTCTAACCAATCACAGTCCTCTCTAGTGTAACTATCCCCCTATACTTCTTCCAAAACCCCATCCTAGAAATCCAACACTCCATTCTAACCTACCCAACCCTTTGTGTAATCACAAAGAAGATCCAAATTCCATTTTGAAACATCTCCCATTTTTTTCACAGATCATCGGCGTTAATCTCCTAAACCACCGTTGTCAGCCGAGCCTCTATCGATGTCACCTACCTACCCGATCTTTGCTTTCTTTCTTACCATTCACTAACTTACCCATAACCTCTTCCTAGCTTCACCAAAACCCCACTAGACCTACCCACTAACCTGCATCCCTACCCACACCTCCTAGATATCTCACCCAGCCTCCCCATCAACCTCGGGAAATAGACCTAGACCCCCGTGTTTCTTGACCCCCTATCATTTCTTCAAATACCACCATTGTCACACAACTAACCGACATCGGTCTTTGTGTCTGTCAACATAGTATAGATTATAAACATACCTACTTACTCCCAAGTTACCTCTAATTAACTATGACCTTCATCAAATCTCTCTATGCACTGCAGAAACCCGCAATAATTTACCTAACCTCCGGATATGATCCTTACTTAGCCTCGTTAGGTTAGATTTTTCTTATTGTGTTTATATGAGATGCCTAAATCATATTGACTACAATAGGAAAATATTTACCTTATTTCTCATATTAATTTGTTTACAATAGTGGATTGATAGCCTTCTCGGGAGTATCATACTTCTAGGATCTAGCATACACTAGGCAATACATTGCATATACTATTTAACTTCCATTTGGTGGTCTTGTTGTCTATTTCAAGTAGTTCCTCCTAGCCAAAAGGAAGCTCTCACGGTCAACTATGGATCAAGAAGTCATACGTGCGCAACAACCTTTAACCAACTTCAACAGGTATTCCTCCTAGCCCTTTTACCCTTATCTGTTTTCATCACATTCTAAGAAATGTTCTAAGAAGCATATTTCTTAGAAAGGGTCATGGTCAAAGGTAGTAACAATCAAACACACACACACATATAAACTGCAACACGGTACTGTGTTGAAGAACATGTAAACTCTACATTGTCTAAGGTTGATAGGTTTATCCAAACAAGGTTTAGGTTATTCTGGTATCCAAGGTATAGGATATGGTCATGAAACATGATGAAGGTCATGTATAGGAACGTTTCTTAGAATGTTTCTTGGAATGTGATGAAACAGATAAGGGTAAAAGGGCTAGGAGGAATACCATTGAAGCTAGTTAAAGGTTGTTGCGTGCATATGACTTCTTGATCCATAGCTGACCATGAGAGCTTCCTTTTGGCTAGGAGGAACTACCTAAAATAGACAACAAGACCACTAAATGAAAGTTAAATAGTATATGCAATGGACTACCTAGCGTATGCTAGATCCGAGAAGTATGATACTCCCTAGAAGGTTGTCAATCCACTTTTGTAAACAAATTAATGCGAGAAATAAGGTAAATATTGTCCTACTATAGTCAATATGATTTAGGCATCTCATATAAACAAAATAAGAAAAATCTAATCTAATATGCTAGGTTAGGATCAGATCCGAGGTCAGGTAAATGGTTCTGGGTTTCGCAGTCTCCGACAAGATCTGATGAAGGTCACAGGTGATTATAGGTAACTTGGGAGTAAGTAGGTAGGTTGCTGGTCTGTACTATGTTGACAGACATAGAGATCAATGTTGGTCTAGTCTTGACCAATGCCAGCTTAGTTGTGACCATTGTCATCCAAGAAATGATAGGGGGTCAAGAACAAGGGTCTGGGTTTATTTTCCAAGTTGATGGGGAACTGGGTGAGGTGTCTAGGAGGTATGGGTAGGGATGTAGGTTAGTGGGCAGGTCTAGTGGGGTTTTGGTGAAGCTAGGAGGAGTTTAGGGTAAGTGAATGGTAAGGAAGAGACAAGATCGGGTAGGTAGACCGACGCCAGGTAGAGGCTCGATCGACGACGTTTAGGGAGACTGATGCCAGTGACTGTGGGAAAATGGGAGATGTTGTAGAATGGATTTTGGATCTTCTTTTTGATTACAAAAAGGGTTGGGTAGGTCAGAATGGAGTGTTGGATTTCTAGGATGGGGTTTTGAGGGGTTTTGGAAGAAGTATAGGGGATAGTTACCGAGAGGACCTGTGAGTGGCTAGGAAAGTAATAGCACATAGAAGAATCTAAATACTGAAAGTATTCAAACAAAACTAGATTGAATAGAGAAGTATACTTACTTGGAATTTACTACCAGTCAACTATGGATGAAGAGTGGAGATGGTGGTGAGATATTTCTTCTATAAAGGGCCACCAATTGATAGGAGACTCTTTCTTGAGTTGCCTGCGATTTTCTCTTTACTTGGTTGAATCAACTCTTGACTCGATGGTTGTGGATGTTTGGGTGTGAATGGATGCTCGATATGATTGCATGCAGATGTGATTACTCTCTCTTTCTCTCAGAAATGTGACAACATAGAAATAAGGTTACTAAAGAGAATAAAAGGTAACCGACAAGGTTCCGGGTCGACCGGCATCACTTTAGGGGTGATCAACATCGGTTAGGGTGGGATTTCCTATGTTTTCTAAAATGTGTAGATCTCGCTTTATTTATTATATACAATTAGTTTCTTTTCACATATTAGAACGGAAACTTCTTTTCTAATGGGCAAGAATGTGGTTAGAGGGAATGTACACTTTGATTTTTAGGGTTTAGTTTGGTCTTTATTAGTTATGGAAACATACTAAGAATATTCTTAAGTTAATGTGGTTAGGTGAGATGTATAGGTGAGATCGTGGTGTGGGAAGTATCTTAATTAGGATAATTAAATAATAAATATTGTGAGGACATGGATTAATTTAATTAAATTAATATTAGTGTGGGGTGTAAGGGGCCATAGTTAGGTGAGTGTATTCAACTGGTTATTTGACGAGGGACCGAGGGAGTTTGGCCCAATTTTGGTGTCTACATTTTTCCCCTTTTAGTTGCGTAGCTTGTATTAGTAAGCGATGCTAACAAAAATAAAATGTGGTTACCCTTGTGTGGGTGAAGGTGATCCACCTCAAACTAGGAAGTGATGAGGTAGAAGACAAAATCGGTGAGTGGTTTGATAAAAGGTGAATGTGATGAAGAGGAAGGTGGATAATGGGGGTAAAGGGGTAAAGGTCCAAACGGTTAATCCAGAAATGGGTCAGGGTCAAAGGTAGTAATAGTCAAATGCACACACATGTATAAACTGCAAGACAGTACTAGGTTGAAGAGCATGCAAAATCTACATTTTCTAAGGTTGATAGGTTTATCCAAACAAGGTTGAGGTGATTCCAATATCCAAGGTATAGGATATGGTCAGAAATATGATGTAAGTCAAAGGTGCAGAATGTTTAGGTATGTTCCTATACACCAAAGGTTGGGTCAGGATAAATAGTCACAACAAGAGGCAAGGTAAGGTCATTAGGTCAAGCAACACGAGTAATAGTGTCTCAAGGTATAGCAAGCACATAAGGTCATAGGTGACTAGCAATGTTCCAAGTCCAAGTAGCTAGGTCGCGAATGGGTAGGGCCAGGTAAGGGTAAAATAACAAGTCCCCAAATGATGAAGAGGTTAGGTGGTAAATGATGAGGTCAGGAGGGTAAAGTGAAGTGTCCAAGTCAGGTGTGGGTGAGGTAGAAAGGATCCAGCCAAAAATTAGGGGTAATGGGTAGTAATAAGACTGAGTAGGATAACTGACAACGGTCATAATTAACCGATGTCGGTCACCATGAACCGACCACGGTATGTTAGGGCACAGGACCGATGTCGGTGGAGGTAAAACTGTCAGGTCAAGTCGGGAAGGTTATAAAAAGAAAAAGTTCCATGTTTTTGAAAATCATTTGTCATTTTCCACATAGGAGAAAACAAAAAGAGAGAGAGAAAGAGGTGGAAAGCGACCAAGCGACATAGAGAGCTGAGTTGGCGAGCCACAGAGCAAGTGATCATTGGTCGATAGGAGAGACTATGAGTGCAGGTGTGATTGATTTGATTAGGTGGAGAGCCAGTGGGAAATCGGTGATGGAAGAGGTAGGAGAGGGATTGGGTGGACTTACACAACAGCTGAGGTGCCACCACGTAGATGGTAGTGTGATGAGGTAAGAGTCAATTCCTATTGTTGTTTGTTTTGAGTAGGTGGAGGATAGAAATTGGGTAGGAGGAAAGTGAGTTTTGGGGGAAAATATTAAAATTTGAATGCGGGGAATTTAATGAGAAAAGGGGAACAAGGGAGGGTAGATTTAGGTAAATGAGGGGTGGGAATAGGTATTGGGTAGGCATTGGTGGGGGAAATGGGTAGAAAAGAGAAGTGTAGGTAGAAATAGGGCAAGGCATCACAGGGTTTATCATTGCGATAGTGCCCGACGTCGGTCCGCTCTTAGCTGGCGTTGGTCGGTGAAGACCACTATCGGTCACATATGCATTGACCAATACCACCTCACCCACCGACACCGGCTAAGAGCAACCGACGCCGAGAATTATCGCGTTGAAAACCCATGACGCCCGACCTATTTCTACCTACACTTTTCCTTTCTACCCATTTCCCCCACCAATTCCTACCTAATACCTATTCCCACCCCTCATTTACCAAAATCTACCCTCCCTTATTCCCTTTTCTCATTAAATTCCCCACATTCAAATTTTAATATTTTCCCCCCAAAACTCACTTTCCTCCTACCCAATTTCTATCCTCCACCTACTCAAAAAAATAACAATAGGAATTGACTCTTACCTCATCATCCCGCCATCTGCGTGGTGGTACCTGCCACCGCACACAGTCCACTCGATCCCTCTCCTACCTCTACCATCACCAATTTCCCACTGGCTCTCCACCCAATCAAATAAATCACACCGCACTCATAGCCCCACCTATCGACCAATAATCACTTGCTCGTGGATCGCCAACTCACTCTCCGTGTCGCTTCTGGTCTCTTTCCACCTTTTTCTCTAACTCTTTTTGTTTTCTCTATGTGGAAAATGAAAATGATTTTAAAAAACGTGGAACTTTTTCTTTTATAATCTTCCCACTTGAATGGAGATAGTTTCACCTAGACTAACATCGGTCTTGTTCCCTAGCATACCATGGTTGGTTCATGGTGACAAACATCATTTAAATATGATCGCCATCGCTTATCCTTCTCACCTCATTTTCGCCCATGACCCATAATATTAATCCCGCATCCTTTCGACTGACTTGGACACTTCACTCTACCCTCCTGACCTCATCATTTACCACCTAACCTCTTCATCATTTGGGGACTCATTATTTTACCCATACCTCGGCTCTACCAAGATCGTGACCTAGTTATTTGGACTTGGAACATTCGCTAATGACCTATGACCTCATGTTCTCACTATACCTTGTGACACTGTTACCCATGTTGTTTTACCTAATGACCTTACCTTACCTCTTTCTCGTGACCATTTATCCTAACCCAACCTTTGGTGTACTAGAACATACCTAAACATTCCTACACTTGACCTGCATCATGTTTCCTGACCATATCCTATACCTTGGATACCAGAATCACCTCAACCTTGTTTAGATAAACCTATCAACCTTAGAAAATGTAGAGTTTGCATGCTCTTAAACCTAGTAACATGCTACCATTTATATGTGTGTGTGTGTGTTTTGAATGTTACTACCTTTGACCATGACCCATTACTCCGGATTATCGATTGGACCTTTACCCCTTTACCCCCATTTTCTACCTTCCTCTTCATCACATTCACCTTTTATCAAACCACTCACTAATTCTATCTTCTACCTCATCAATTCTTGGTTTGAGGGGGATCACCTTCACCCACACATGGGGCAACCATATCTTATTTTGTAAACATCACTTACCAATACAAGCTACGCAAAAAAAGGGGCAAAATGTAGACACCAAAATTGGGTCACACTCCCCTCGGTCCCTTGTCAAATAACCAACTCGAACACACTCACCTAACCATGGCCCCTTACACCCCACACTAATATTAATTTAATTAATTTAATTAAATTAATCCATGTCCTCACAATATTTATTATTTAATTATCCTAATTAAGATAATTCCCACACCACCACCTCACCTATACACCTCACCTAGTCACCTCACCCTAAGTCTATTCTTAGTATGTTGCCATAACTAACTAAGACCTAACTAAATCCTAAAAATCAAAGCCCGCATCCCCTCTAACCACATTCCCACATAAAAAATGGTAACTCCTGCTTTTTTCATAGGAATAGAAAGATCTGGTGAAAATCATTGCCATGATGTTCCTTTTTTAGCAAACTCAAGAAATCCCACCCTAACCGATGCGCTACCCCTTAATCGACCCTGGTCGAACCCGAACCATCATCTATCACCTTTTATTCCCTTTAGTAACCTTATTTTGAGGTTGTCACATTTCTGAGAGCAAGAGAAAGTAATCACATCTGCATGCAATCAGAGCGAGCATCCATCCACACCCAGACATCCACAACCATCTAAGTAAAGAGTTGATTCAACCAAGCAAGGAGAATATCTCAGGAAGCTCAAGCAAGAGTCTCCTATCAACCGGTGGCCCTTCATAGAATAAATCTCTCACCACCATCTCCACTCTTCATCCACAGTCGATTGGTAGAAAATTCCAAGTAAGTATACTACTCTATTTAGTCCAGTTTTGTTTGAATACTTTCAGTATTTAGATTCTTCTATGTTTTATTGCTTTCCTAGCCACTCATAGGTCCTCTCTGGTAACTATCCCCCTATACTTCTTCCAAAACCCCTTAAAACCCCATCCTAGAAATCCAACACTCCATTTCGACCTACCCAACCCTTTGTGCAATCACAAAGAAGATCAAAATCCATTCTGTAACATCTTCCATTTTCCCACAGTCACCAACGATCGGTCTCCCTAAACCACGCTCTCGGTCGAGCCTCTATCGGCATCGCCTACCTACTCGATACTATCTCTTTGTCATCATTCACTAACTTACCCATCAACTCCTCCCAACTTCACCAAAACCCCACCATATCTACCCATTGACTTGCATCCCTACCCACACCTCCTAGACACCTCACCCAGTTCCCCATCAACCTAGGAAAATAGACCCAAACCCTGTTCTTGACCACCTTGTCATTTCTTCAAGAACCGACAAATGGCGCGGTCACAACTAACCAGCATCGGTCGGGACTAGACCGGCATCAGTCTCTATGTCTATCAACATAGTACATGCCAAAACCTACCTACTTACTCCCAAGATACCTATAATCATTTGTGACCTTCATCAAATCTCTATCAGACCTGTAGAAACCCATAACCATTTACCTGACTTCCGGATCTGATCCTAACCTAGCTTGTTAGATTAGATTTTTCTTATTGTGTTTATATGAGATGCCTAAATCATATTGACTACAGTAGGACAATATTTACCTTATTTCTCACATTAATTTGTTTACAACAGTGGATTGATATCCTTCTAGGGAGTATCATACTTCTCGGATCTAGCATATGCTAGGCAGTCCACTGCATATGCTATTTAACTTCTATTTATTGGTCTTGTTATTTATTTTAGGTAGTTCCTCCCAGCCAAAAGGAAGTTCTCACGATTAGCTATGGATTAAGAATTCATACGTGCGCAACCTTCATCTTGCTTCAACAGCTATTCCTCCTAGCCCTTTTACCCTTATCTATTTTGTCACATTCCAAGAAACGTTCTAAGAATTAGGTGAAACAACATCACCTGCATACAACCCAAGGATCCAACTAGTTGTCAAACCCAACCGCCGACCCAACCCAAATGCATCCAACCCAACCGTCCCAACCCAATCTGCCTAACCGGCCATCCAACTGTCATCCTAATGTTGTCCAACCCACCGTATAACCCAACTCGTCTAACCAAGTCGTGTTTTCTAATCTACTCACCTTAGCTCCACAAAAGACTCACACATCTCACTCTGTAGTCAAGAAATCATCCATCTCGATTCCAACTTGCTGACAACCCGACTTTGAGCTTGGTTTGGTTTCATGCGGCTCGACAACTCGCCGTGTATGAAGTTTAAATTGGTTAGGCCATCTTGAGATGTCTTTCTCTCTCCTGATCTCTAGGGCTGAATATGATGGTTGTCACACATTCCATATTTTTAGTGGCTAAGTCCATTTATAATGAATTATCCAAATTAACTGGGGGGTAAATTTGGGATAACAGGTGAAAAAACTTGAAACTTATACCTAGTTCACCAAATCATTTTGTGTAAATGTTTTAAATAGTGAGACTCGATTACTCAATTTTTGAATTATACAAAAAATTATATTTATGATTTTTTCATAATAATTACAAAAAAATATAAATATATTTATAGATAAAACCAATCAATATACATTTCTTTAGAGGGGAGATTTGTCACAGTGCCCTTAAAGCATCTTGTGTTCCTCAATCACTTCCGTAGAAATTACACGGTATGCTTCCCTCATTATTTACTTAATTCTCTTGAGCACTCCATCTTGGAGTTCCAA
Organism: Taxus wallichiana var. yunnanensis; assembly: GCA_018340775.1. Taxonomy (NCBI): domain Eukaryota; kingdom Viridiplantae; phylum Streptophyta; class Pinopsida; order Cupressales; family Taxaceae; genus Taxus; species Taxus wallichiana. The sequence continues at coordinate 697,419,866 of CM031239.1, forward strand.
AAACATGCTCGTGCAGTCCCTTTACATCAAGGTCTCATTTTCTTGTTGCATAAACTGTGTCTTCTTAAGCTTCCCAGCATTCCAACCTCCCCCATCTTTGTTCCTTCTTTTCCCACCACCGCTGCCGATACCACTCCTTCTATCCCCATCACCGTGGCTGCTACCCCTTTGACTTCCTTCTCGGCTCCCCCTGTCATCCCCCACCTCTGCTCCCACCCCTTTCGCCTCCACCTCGAACAGGCCTATAACTAGATCTTCTAAAAGGTTGAACCTGGATACCCCTGTTTCGGGAACGTGCCTCAGGACTTGGAGGTTGCTCATAATCTCCTACACATTAGCAGCATGGGTTCTCAGGAGACACATGCTGAGAGCTCCACTAAAAGGCTGGAAGCTTTAGAAACTAACATGTTACTGCTGAAAAGAAGAAGTAAAAAACTTGTCTAAGCAAAAAGGTAAGAGAATGAAGGAGGAGGAGGCTGATATTGACAACAATCAGGTTGAAGATATCTACAAAAACTTTACTCCCTGGACAACTGAATTGGAAAAACCAAGACTCGCCATGATCATAATATGGCTATATTTAGTGCAATTGAGGATTTTATTGAGCAAAGATGTCCGCTTACATCTCTAATCTCGGCGTACCAATTTACTCTTTTGGGGCACGGAAAAAGAAAGCAAACAAACCATTCAATAGCTGATACTACTGACCCTACTCACATGATGGCATTGGCTATGTTCACCTCCTGGTAGACTATCAAATCTAGAATTGCCAAAGCCACCAAGAAGTAATTGTGGATCTGCGCTGCTCTTGCTGACTTCTATCGTGTTTTTTGTTGTTTTGTTGCTATTTTTTGGCTGCTCTTCTAGCAAGTGTTCGAATCGGTTAGATGTTTTGGGGTAACGCTCTTTGGTTATAATTTAACCCAAGCAATTTAAATACTTAAATTGCGCTAATTATCCCTTTCCTCGCAAATTGACGACATATCATCAATATAACACACTTCCTCTTATATCACCATTAATTAGTGACATTACGCTAGTTAATTAACTCTTCTGTCCAACCAATACACCAATTAATGACCTTCCGTTAATCAGCTCCCCTTTCTATCTAGATTAATTAATTATTTATAATTAATTAAGCTCCCCTTTCTATCTATATTAATTAATTATTTCTAATTAATTAATCCCCTTTCTATCTAGACTAATTAATTATTATTAATTAATTAGCTTCCTCTTCCATTAAATCAATAAATCATCATTTATTTGATTAAATCCCTCTCATAGTCTAAATCATGTTGATTATTCCTCTAAAAAGCTTCTATAAGCTTGCACACCTATTAATTAATCACTTGGATTAATTAATAAAGCCCCTCAAACCCCATGGGTCACTAAAGGACAAACTAAACTCTCCTAAGGTTGACTCAACCCTTTCTAAACCTCTCTTATCCACAACTAACCCAACCTCTCCATTTATCCCACATGAAGGAGGATGTAGAGATTCTTCTATCCATTGGGCTATATAAAGAGCCCTCCTCCTACCTTTACACTTACACCTTTACATTCCTAAATGAGCATAGAGCCTAAGCTATAGCCATTTTATCATCTTGAGCATTCTTCATTAGAGAAGCTAGCTACTTTCATTTCTTGTATTCATCCATCCAAGTTTTGAAGTCATATGGGATATGTCAAATGGTCTTATAGCCATGGATTGACAAGACTCCATTCTTTAAAACCTTGGGATTTAAACATACAATCTCCTTTTGATTACTAAGGATCTAAATAGGTTTATTTCATTTGATTAGCATTCAATAGAGATAGAGATTAATGGATTAACATGTTAGTTTGAATATTTATTCATGTTCTAATGCAAAGATGTTAGTAGATTAGTCTTGTTTAAGCTCTAAGCATGATGGTGCATTGATTTTGATTTAGCTTTGTTTTAGGACTACTAGGTGTTAGTTCTAACTCTTTTTGCATTGCTAACAAATACATGTACACATTTGGCATGCCCAATGGGATGGGGGTCCTTAGTCCCTTAACATTCTAGCTCAAATTTTATTGTTATTTCAAGTTTTTGGCTAACCCTTGATATACACATATGGAAAATAATGTTCAATTTCTTAGGATTTTTCTAATATTACATGTGTAGGTTTTCATTTAGAGCTTTAATTCTAATGGGTTGTTGTCAATTTTGAGCTAACATACTAAAATTTGGAGTGTTTTGAGATTTTTGGTGTCTTTGGCCATATTTTGACTAAGATGGGTACACGTGCACACAAACCCCGTACTAAACCTAGCACACTAAACCTTTCGCACACACACACTAAACCTGGTGCAAACACATGTTCTAGATGCACACACTCTCTCTCATATTGTACCTTCACTACTGCTAAACCTATCAGGCTAGCACATATGCCCTAACCCTAGCGCACATACCATAATCTTGGCAGCATAGGCATCTTTCAGGTGGCGTAAGCACACTGTCTGAATTCTTATACCACCTTTTTTCTAACCTGGTACACACACCTATACCTTAGCACACACACCCGTATCCTGGCACATGCATCTCTCGGGTGGCACAGGCACACTATCTAAGTTTTTGTACCTCCTCTTTGCCAACCCTAGCATACACTCCTAAACCTCACACACATGCCCATATCCTAGTGCATGCATCATCTCTGGGTGGCGCAGGCACACTACTGGATTTAGATTTACATGGAGGGTGCAGATACCCTAAACCACGAAGTGCACATGTCCTAACCCGCATGTAGGTGCTTCGGTCCGAGCTGGCATATTACTTTCAGATTTGTGAAAAATTGTTTCCTAAGGTACTAACATCATTGTAGGTTTTTTTTTTTGATGGATATGCTAGACTAGACATGGAATGAACCTTGCATGTTAATTATAAGAGTAAGATCATGTATATGCTCTTCCCTCACATCTTTTTGGGGTGATCTTGGGAATCAGAAATGATTCTTATGTCTTTTGTTGCTTTAAGAATATGTTGAATGTCCAAAATTGAGCAAAGATATATTTCATGTTTGAATTAAGTGTTTCCATTTGTTGAATTCTTGGATTTTTGCATCACGTATGCTCTTCTCTTACATCTTAGGGTGATCTTGAGAATTAGAAATGACATTTATTCATTTTATGGAAAACTACTAATCCATTGTGTAGAACCACAAACATTTTTGTCAAAGAAGGGTGGAGTTGAAACAAAACCAAATTACTAATATAGTTTCTATGTAGGTTGCCAAAAGGTGTTCAAGAAAACCACATCCAATTTAAAAAGATAAAAACACACCACAATCAACACATTATATTTGCAGGTTCGGATAAGGGTACGTCCCATCCACTTAAAACTAGGACATAACCCCTTTGGCATAAGCCTTAAGCTACAACAATGGGGTGGTCCTAGGAACCCCAAAGTAGTCCACACAAGAGGGAACCTTATGGATGAAACAGGGAAGTGCTCTGCATAACCTACTTGACTAGTACTACCATTTGTGAGATTTAGCATCACAAGTCATCCATATGGCACCCTAGTGAGAGTACATGATGGACACATTTATTGCCCACTATGCTTGAAGGGGGTAAAGTAAAGTTGAGATACTCCCAAATTAGTCAGTGTGACTTTTTGGGTAAATCGAGCTTGCTTAAGATGGTCTTGGTGACACCTAGTTGAGTGAACCACCCAGGAAGCTATCTTTGACCAGGAGCCCACTTGGACCACATCAAAGCCAATTTTGAGTTAAGAGCTATTGTTCATCATGAAATGTGTGAAGCATTACTTTTTCTTAGTTTTTCACTTTCCCTAAGGTGAGGTGAAACTCTATCAAGTGAGGCCAACATTTTTCAACCCCAATTGATCTACTTCCTTCACTTTCTTTTGACACTTTGTTGATCAAAATAAGAGTGACTACCTTTGCATTATCAATTGATTGTTTTGCCACTTTTTTTCCATTTACGCCCATCCATGTTTGCATGGTTGGGTTGTTAAACATCTAAAGTGTGTGGAGACATTTTCATATCATTGGTAGCCTTTTTGATCTTGATACCCAAGTCAAGATCATCATCATAGTTAGGATTGGTTCATCACTTTGATTCTCCTTTGAATGGTTATCTTGTTTATATCGTGACACTACAATTTTGGTATTTACGTCTTATTTCTTGTAAACTTGGCCTAAATATCTATATTGTAAGGTTACGTGTATACACTTTAACAATTCCTAGGTATACTATCGCTTTAGTTTGATTTCAATTATTACCTCGATTCTGAAGAGTGTTAAGCGTTACCACTTGTGTGTGTTATATCAATATCATCTTGATATCAATACCTTACTTTCTAAAGTTTGGTTAACATATCTTGGTGAAATTTTTGTGTCACCCATAATCATAACTGACACCCTTTGGAATATAGGTCTTGATTGAATTTGGGCTTGCTTCTAGTATACTTTGTTTGGAGGGCACATTAACTTCTTGTTATTACTTACGCCTTGTTCATTTCTTTGAACTCGACATAAGTAGGGACATTTTGTTAATCATCATACGACACCAACTACCTTTTCAAAAACAAATTTAGGAAGTACTTCATTTGATCATTTGGTTTGAAACTCAACATTGTGTGACTGATTCTTGTTTGCAAATCATTGTGTCACATTGTTTCTTTGACATTCATAATATTCTTGACATTCCTTCTTTTCACTTAGGTTTGATAAAATATTTGAACACATTCATAGATACCTTAGTGAACCTATTACACATTATGGCTCCTAAAACATGATTAGGACTCAAAAGGTAGGCTTTGGAAACCAGACAAGCACAAACTTGGGAAGCCTCAAACAAACAAGGGTCAAACCCTTTTATTGGCCATGATCTTGGGCCTTTATTTTCCATGGAAAAGAGGTAGAAGAAATGATAGATCATAGTGGTGACAAGTTGGAATCCCCACATGTGGAGTTTGACTTCAACCCCACCTTGTTAGATGAATTCCTTTTTAGAAACAAGGATCGGTACTAGCACGAGTTGTAGAATTGGGAGCCATAATGCCTATTGAACAAGAAACAATCCCACCTACAAATGATGCTAATGAAGAGGAGAAACCCCTTATTAACATGGATGATATCTTAACACATGACATGCTTCTACTTCTAACATGGGAAATGATAATGCAATGGGATATAGAATACCTTTCCTTAAAGTACCACGTAAAGTCAGAATAGAACACAAAAATGTTGAACAACCTCTCGCAACATGAAGAAGAAGAGGAACCTTTCAAGAAGAAGTCACTATTCAACAAAAAATTAGCAACCTTAGTCGACAATTGGCTTTGTTAACATCTCATGTGCAAAAATAAATAAACAAGAATGTACAAAAGACAAAACCTAAGGTCAAAATTAGTGAACTTCAACTAGACAATCAAGGAGAAGACAATATGGAACACCATCATGTATATATCCCTACTTCTCCTACCAAAGAACAATTACTCACTCAAGAAATGTAGTCTATGAAAGTGACACTTACAAGCCTCCAAGAGAGCACTGTGGGAATAATAGAAAATATCAATATGAAGAGCTATGTCCCTATCCATTTGACAAAACTATGATGCTTCAACCCTTCCCTAAAAAATTTGACATGCCAAAATTTGACAAATACAAAGGGAAAGGTGATCCATGAGACCATGTAAAATATTTTTATATGGCATGCCAAGAAGTGGCCTACAGTGACAATTACCTCATACGACTCTTTCCAAAGAGTCTAGGGGGCCAAGCCTTAGAATGGTTTACTCGCTTACCTCATGGGTCTATTTTTACATGGCCCAAACTAGAAGAAATATTTGTATGAAACTTCTCGTATAATATAGAAAGTGACATAACCATGGTGGAATTGTGTGGCACTAAACAATGTCCCAATGAAACATTCACTAGCTTCCTACAAAGATGGAGAGGGATAGCTAGTCACTTCCCTTGTACATTCCCTAAAAATAACTTGGTGAGTATCTTTGTGCCCAATCTCAACCTAGACATCACTTTTCATCTACAAATGCATTGTGTTCACACCTTCAAAGAGGTTATTGAGAAGGGAATTCAAATAGAGAAATCCCTTATTGCCAAAGGAACCATTAAACCTCATTCTAAGGATAACCAAAATGCAAAACCTATGGAAAAGAAAAATATTCAACAAAAACAAGAACGTGGTGGGAGATGGAATCACATATTCCAAATGTGTGCAAATGGTTCAAACTGGTCAACCTTTTAAACTAACTAAAGGACCTATTCAACCACCACCTAAATGTAGAATGTTCACTCCTCTCAATGAGCCTTTTTGGTCATATTGAAACAATTGGATGCAACTCACATGGTGACTTATCCCACACACAACCCTTTGATGAAAATGCTCCAAAACCATCATGGTACAAAGAGCATGACTATTGTGAATTACATCATGTCAAGGGACACAAAATAGACAAATGTCTATGACTTCATCACTACATCCAAGACCTCATCAACAATGGGGAGATAGAAGTGGACAACCCAGAGAAAAATCAGATGCCTAACGAAAATATGGGAATATACAAAGAACCATTCCCTAAACATGGTAAGTTAGATGAGCCAAATCCGGATCGAGGAGAGTCATCCCAGAGTTACAAAGTGGTGAATTATCTATATACCAAGAAAGACAATAATCATTATGATTCACTCATTGGGTGTATCCACTCCCCTAGTGACCATGTGAACACCATTCGATCAAGGGAAAGGATTACACTTTGTGTAACAAGGTGCACCCACCTCATGATTCCTGAACCCTCTCCGTCGACCCCACAAAAATGGTAGGTACAACCTTTTAGAACAACTTGAGAAGACATCTTCCAAGATTTCAATCTTGATCTCTCAAAATATCGAATGTACATAAGGAAATTTTGTACAAAACTCTTCAGGGGTCAGGAGTGCCACTAGAAGTAGATCCTATGCATCTTCAAGATGTACAGTAGCTAATATTGTACCAATTGAGCACATTTCCTTTAATCATAGGGAGATCCCTATTGAAGATCCAATGCATAATCTCCCCTTGTATATTGAGGTATTCATCACCCACAAAAATATAAAATGGGTGCTTATGGACAATGGATCAGGGTTGAATATATGCACATTGAAATTAGTTAAGAAATTGGGACATACAAAAGAAGACCTCGAGTCCCACATCATTACCATAACCACTTACACAACATGCGAAAGGGAGTCCACTGGCACAATCACATTACCCATGGAAGTCGACCCACTTGTCATCACACGAAGTTTCATGTCTTAGACTTAGAACTCCCATACAATATGCTTCTTGGCTCGACCATGGATTCATGCCATGCAGGCCATGCCATCAACATTCCATCAATGCATCAAACTGAAACATGAGGGACACACTATCATGATACAAGGAGATCTAGAGCCCTTCACTCACTATAGAGCTCTCTCAATAGTTTTGTGTAAGGGTGCCTATACATGTCCCTCTACTGATATAGTTGTTCCTCTTCAATCTGAAGCCATGGAGTCATGAGTAGATTTAGATTCCCTAAGTTCTTGCACCTAGTGATGCTTCTACATCAACTTCCCTTTTGATTCATGGGAGATGAAGGTTCTAGAATATGGTTGTGGGGAGTATAATGTGCAACAAGCTCTTTTAGTTTTAGACCTCTCATTGTCACCTAAAACTAGAGGTCAACCCAACTATCATTTCAGATGGCCTAGAGATGAGTGAAACTATTGGGTCATTTTTACCTGGAGGGTTGCTCACTGAAGAGAAATTGTTGGACCCACCTATGACTTGGGTCCCGAAGATACTCAACCAACTTGCTACCAAATCCCTAAGTATGAGAAGTCTAGCCAATGATGTATTCCATGGGCTACAAAGGTCTAGGATGTGGAAAGAATGAGCAAGGACCAGAGAACCAATTCCTCTCCCACATTTCAAGATGGAAAGGTACGACATCAACATTTAACCCTATGGATCACACCCCAATGATCAAGATGCCACCTGTTTTAAGTGTGAAGATAGCTCTAATTATTTAGATAGTGATATAGATTCCCACTAGTAGCCAATACAAGGATCTTTCCTCCACAAACCTATTCATGAATACCATTTCCTCACCATAACCCCTACTAAACCTAAAATTGACCTTGTTTACCCTTTCCTTGTCAAATGGGACCAACAACATCATGTGCCACTAGATCTCTTTGAAAATGATGAAGCCATTATAGAATTCATGGGCATTCAAGATACAATTCCAATTGGAGACCATAAGAAGGGTTTCTACATTGACTTAGATACTGTGCGTACTTTGGTGAGGAAGTCTGAGCTTCGTGGTCAAAAAACTTGAGAAAAAGTGAGGGAAAAAGTTCCAATGAAAAGCCTCAACAAAAACAAAATTCCAAGTCACACAATGAAAACCTCTTTGAGGCGTTGGCTGACAAATAAGTAAAAAAATCAATGGACAAGAAAAGTGACCACACCAAGGGTGAAAATATCATAGAGACACCCTTGGAAGAAGATCTCAACCTTCCTCCCGATCCTACAGTGTATGGAGGATTTGTCAACAATGCTAGTAGAAGAAACCATTGATGTGAATATTGGAACAAAAGAGGATCCAAAGATAGTCAAACTAGGAGCTTCACTCTCAGCATGGGAACAAAAACATTCACCATGCTTTTGTAGGGGAATTTGTAGATGTATTTGCATGGTCCTATAAGGATATGTCGGGCTTGGATCCAACTTTGGTAGTGCATAACCTAGTAGTGCACGCAGATGCCAAGCCCATCAAACAAAATCTTAGAAAAATGCATCCATGGGTGGCCCTTCTAGTTAAAGAAGAGTTAGAAAGATTGTTAGCGGCATGGGCTTTATTCGACCTATTGATTACTCAGAATGGATATCAAACATAGTCCCCATACAAAAGAAACCTGTCAGGATAAGAATCATACATATTTTAGAGACATTAATAAGGCATGTCCAAAGGATGATTTCCCATTTCCCAATATTGATATGATTGTTGATTCAACTGTAGGATATGAAATGTTATCACTTATGGATGGATTTTTAGGCTACAATCAGATCAAAATCACAGATGAGGATCAACACAAGACAACCTTCACAACCCCCTGGGGAAATTTTTGTTATCAGGTAATGCCCTTTGGCCTTAAAAATGCAGAGCAACTTATCAAAGGGAAATGACCGTGATTTTCCATGATATGATTCATGACATCATGGAAGACTATGTGGATGATATCCTTGGAAATCCAAGACAAGAGAAGATCACCCTGAGATCTTGTGGCGTATATTCGAACACCTACGGGGAATACAAAGTTAGATTAAATCCTAAGAAGTGTGTGTTTGGCGTACTATCAGAAAGTTTCTAGGATTCATTATATCTCAAAGAGGGATTGAGGTAGACCCCACTAAAGTTATTTCCATTACTAAAATGCCTCCTCCCAAAAACATCAAAAACTTTATGTAACTTGTAAGGAAAGATACAGGCCATCCACTACTTCATTTCCCAACTTGTCGATAAGTGTCATTCATTCACTCACCTACTTAAAAAGGATGTTGCCTTTATTTGGGGACTAGAGCAACAATAAGATTTTCCTTTCTAATTAAGTAGTACTTATCCAATCCACCTATCCTCATGCCTCCAACTCCTGTGAGCCACTTTTGCTATATATTTCTTGCCACACAATTCACTATTGGTGTGTTGCTCACCAATATGACCTCGGCCATAAAGAAAAAATTTGTGTACTATCTCAGTCATACTCTCATTTCTTACGAGCTCAACTACCCTCAAATTGAAAAAGATTGTTTGGCTGTAGTTTTCACCTTCCAAAAACTTTTCCATTACCTGTTGAACACTAAAACCAAGCTTATATCCAAAGTTGACCCGCTTAAGTACCTGTTGTCAAAACCTGCCCTTATAGGTAGAATGGATAATTGGATCATTCTACTAAGTGAATTTGACATTGAGTATGTGCATCAAAATTTGGTAAAAGGCAAGTACTTTCACCGACCAACTTAGCAGCGTAAGCACCGCTACTGGACAACATGAGAGCTCAAAGTCTGATCTTCCAGATGCTTCATTATTGTATATTGAGGAATTTTTCATGTGGTAGGTGCACTTTGATGGATCTTTTACTTTTCATGGTTCGGGGTAGGTGTGGTTTTAATTACTCCTTCAGGCTGACCCTATACCTCAAGATTTTCACCTTGGTTTTCCTTGTACAAATAAAATTGATGGAATATGAAGCACTCATCACAGGGATGAAATTGGTAAATCAAATGGGATATCCATCATGTTAAGATCATTGGTGATTCATAGTTGATCATCAAGCAAGTCAATGATGAGTATAAAGTCAAGGATGAGAAACTCATCCCCTACAAAAAATTGGTGGAAACCTTGAAAGAGTATTTTGTGTGTATCACATTTGAGCAGATTCCAAGAGCACAAAATAGATCTATAGATGCTATGGCCACCATAGGTTCTATGTTACGATTCCACCAAAGAGAAAATGACATGTTGTTATTTGTTGAGAATCTACGCCAGCATGCATATGATATGCCTAGAATCATGTTTGGCTTGTGAAGTTGTTGGTCCCTATTCCCCATGGTATGTGCACATCTATACTTATCTTAAACACAACACCTTCCCTCTTGACATCTCCCATCCCAAAAAACAAATCCTTATCCACTAGATAGCTTATTATACCCTCCTAGGAGATACACTCTATCATCGTGGCTATGATGGGAATCTGTTGCATTGTCTAGATGTAGTAGAGTCAGTCCAAGTGATTAAAGAGGTGCATGAAGGGGTGTGTGGCACCCATATAAATGGGATGGTTCTAGCTAAGAAATTGTTGAGAGTAGGATACTATTGGCCTACTATGGAAAAAACTATTGTAACTATGTAAGGAAATGTATTATGTCAAAAGTATGGAAATTTCATCCATGTGCCATCACAACCATTGCAACCAATCACAACCCCATGGCCATTCTCCAAATGGGGACTGGATTTAATAGGAAATATCACCCCTACCTCATCTGATGGTCATACTCACATCATCACTACTACAAAATATTTCACTAAGTGGGTGGAGGTTGTTCCTTTGACTTATGTTACAAGAGCTCAGATTTCAAAGTTTATCATGAATCACCTTATCTTCGGTATGGCATTCCTATGGCCATAGTTACTGAAAATGGAAAATCATTCAAGAAAAAGATAGTGAAGGACCTTTGTCATCGATTTCAAATAAAATTGAAATGGTCTACACCATATTATCCATAAGGTAATGGGTAGGCTGAAGCCACTAACAAAACATTGGTTTGAATCATGGAAAAGATGGTGAGTAAGACAAGTCACAATTGGCATTTGTAAATTCACCCCACCCTTTGGGATTATAGGACCTCCATTCACACTCCTACTAGTGCGACACCCTATTCCCTAGTATTTGGAACCAATCCATTATCCCATTGGAAATTGAGCTTCCTTCCTTGAGAATATCTCTTAGGGATTATTTGGACAAGGATGAGGATTACAGAGTAGCTAGGCTGGCAGAATTAGAACTCCTAGATGAAAAGCGCATCCATGCCCTTAACCATCTCAAAGTGTATCAGAATAGAGTCTCCAAAATTACAACAAAAGGATCATACCTCATGTCAGTTTGAGGTCGAGATTTGGTCATGAAAGAAAATCAGTTCAACACAAGGGTGGAAAGAGAGAAGAAAGGCAAGTTCAACCACATTGGTTAGGACCTTACGTCATTGTGGCCAAATATGGTACAGGAGCATACAAAATTTCCCATCCCAATGGTGATGAGCTTTGCGAACCTATGAATGCCATGCACCTTAAGCGGTTCTATGCTTAAACATGGTGCAAAAATCATAAAAGAAAAAAAAAAAAAGGGTAAAAAATGATCAAAATACAAAAAATTAAAATAAGAGAAAAAGAAAAAGAGAAAATAGTCGTCCATATGTGAAAACCACACAATTATGGCACGTTGGATAGGTCCCTTGGTGAAAACCAATTTTCGGGTGCCTTGGGAGGATTCGTTGTTCACAAGCATCTTACATTTGGAGGGTACTTTTACTTAGCTTAGGGCTAGTTCTATGCTTGCATCTGAGATTCCCTATGAACCTATCCTGTCAAGCCTTGATCTAGATTTTTCTCCTCTTGTTAATCTGTGAAGGGATGGTCTTTGCATATTCCCCATCTAATGTTGGGGGCACTTCTATGAACTTCACCTTCCTATTTATAAGCATGTGGCACTTGCCCTTGTATATTCTCCATCTAATGCTGGGGGCATCCACGTTTCTCGGTTACTCTGTGCATAGCTTCAAAAATGTTGGAAAATCACAAAACATTCAAAATGTTGAAAATAAAAAAAACATTCAAAAATGTTAGAAAATCACAAAAAAATTCAAAAATGTTAGAAAATCACAAAAACATTAAAAATGTTAAATCACAAAAACATTAAAAAGATAATGTTAGAAACTAGAAAAAAAAACAATAGAAAATTGTATCACAAAAGCAATCTTGCAAAAAGCATTACATTAGTTTCATTACTTTGTTTTGTTTCTTGCTTTGTTCATGTTCCATTTTTGCTTCTATAGTTGTTCTTATACATTTGTATAGTTTATTGCTTGGACATACTTTGGTAAGTTTCATCTTTTCTTGCTTAGATTAGATTCATTCTTACTTGTACATATGTGGTGTGTTTTTGCATGCTTGTAAATAATTGTACATAGTTGTGTTAATTCATGATTGGTTGGCACTTGTGTATTTTGTTAACATTTGATTGTGTTTGCTTGTTGCATGTACATTGTTTTGTTATCACATCATCATCTCTCCATCAATATCATCACATCTAACATCATCTATACATCATATAAATAAAAGCTAAGTATACATCACACATGAATGCTAAGCTAATCATCACATATCGTACCATCACATGGGGGAAAGAGGGATCACAAATATCAAAATCTATCCCCCTGCACCAATATCATCATGTCATCCCGTCCACTAATCTAAAGCATCACAAGTACAATCAATTGATATCATCTATGGATCTATCATATCAAAATTAAACACATGTGGTACAAACATCTCAACTATCATCATGATACATACACAATGTGAAATCAAATCATATAACATCATGACATATCCATAATCCATGCATCAATCACCAAAACAATAAAGGTCCATCATCTCATAACAATGGTGCCACATCAAAATGTCCATATATACAAGTATAAAAGGTTTGTCTCACAAGAGATATACATCATCGATACAAAATGGGCCATCAAAGGGGAAAACTCATAAAAATGCCTTCATCAAAGGCATACATCAAAAATGCTATACAACGATCAAAATAATAAAGCCTTCATCAGAGGCGTGCATCAAATAAACTAGTACATCATATACATCTATCAAGTATAACACCTTCATAAGAGGCTTGTATATCATGATACAAATACAATCAAAGAATAAAATGACAATTATGGCTGACTGGAACCCTCAGAGGGAGTGGTTGGTCTGTAATGGAGGACCCATAACCTATGTTTGACGTAATCCTATAGGATTCTCTCGTGGCTTCTCCATTGATACCTGTGGCCTCTCTGATCTCATCAATCCACTCGAATGCTAACTATAGGTAGGTGCCCACTGGCCAGCTAGAACTGCCTCATAGTAGAGTGATCGTAATACGAGGCTCTACCCTCCATTGTAGCTAAGTCTTGATGAGTACGAGTTATCACTACTATCCCATCTATGCGTATAAAATCATGTACACAAAAATAAATGAATTTGATCACTAAATAAAATCATAACTTTGAGTATAAATAGGTACAAAACCATGAATGACCTTGAGTGAAAACTAAGTTATTCTTTTTAAGACACCTTGCCAACATAAAGTCTTGAAATTCAACTATTCAATGGATATCAACTATTGAATAATTATCGAAGATGTTATAACTTAAAATAGAGAATCATAAATAATGTATTGCAAATTACTTGGTCTCTGTCTTGATTTCCATAGTCGTTAAAATAAAGTATTTTCAACCAAAAATTAACACCTTAAAAATTTACATAATTGTCCCCATAAATATTACCACAATGTGCTTCATAAGAAAAATATGCAAAAAAATTGATATTAAATTTAAATGCACGGTATGCTTCCATACATATGATGTCTTTCTCATAATTTTGTTTCCAATAATTTTTGAGGATATATGTTTCCTTTTTACAATAATTCATTGTTAGGGATTTTGATATTTTAATATTTGTATTATGATTGACTTAGGAAAATGAACCAACACATGTAAGATTTTTAAATTATAAAACTATTTGTTAGAAAAAGAGATATGAGATTGTACAAGGCTGCCCAAAATATAGTACGACCTATACCTGTTATGTATTTTTCCATATAAGCATTTAATGGTGAAAAAGATAGATTTTAGGAGAGATTTCTAGAGATAGATTATTTCTCTAGATAATTAATATTACATGGATAAATGATAGAGCAACGTGTATAGATTAATATGTCATTAAAGAGAAGGATATGTCAATTGAGCTTAGAATTTGAGAATTTGGCTTAGCATAGGAACATAGTCAAACTTGTTATTTCCAAATGATAAGTTAACAAATTTGAGTGTCTATAGATAGTTAATGGCTGTCATGATGGAGTGGTTCATTTGGGATATTATGCCACATATAATTTCAAAATACATAAATGTTGATTGAAGGATGCCAATAGAGATTTTAAAGAAAAATTAGTGGAGGATATAAAAGGGTTTAGAGACATATTGTGGAAATGTATCCAAGGTGAAGGTGAAACACATGTTGTAGTGGATTTTCCATTAGGCAATTAACATAATAATGGATAGTTAAAACTATACTTATTGAAAGGTGCAATGTACATGTCAATAAGGTGGCATGAATAAAAATGGAAGGAAATGTGTGAGTATTGATGTGGAAGATAGAAAAAAGTGTACGTAATTTCATTTAGAGGATGATAGGGACGTCACTTGGTAAAATTTGTGTAAAAATGTGTGATTCTAGATATTACTCCTTATTTTTAGATATATCAGTACATATAATCTTATTTGTAAGGCCCCCTTCTAAATTTTAACCCCTATTTTTACCAATAAATCAGTATAAAATTTGTAAATAAAAATTACCCCTATATGATTACATGTGTAATGTACCACCTTACTTATGTGACCTCCCATGAGAAAACATATCCTTTAGTGTGGAAGAAAAGGTGATGATAAAACCCTATGAAAATTAGTTTGATACTTAAAAAATCAATAGTTGGTTTAACAACTTTAGGTTTACTTAAACATACACAAAGCAAGTGAGAAGGAAAAGATTTAGTTTACCAATTTTAAGATGTGTAACCACATGTTGATCTCGATAGGATAGCTATGCAATTTCCTTACATCCAAAGGTGACCAAATGATAGTGTTTTAAGGATTTTTATAGTCACAATCAAACCCATGTGATTTTATGAAGAGAATATTGTAAGGTGGTATAATGATCAAAAGGTTCAAGAAAAACAACTCTCTAAAGAAAAGGTGAGAACATTAAAGATGTTATCCATAAGAATAAGAGACATTGTGACCATTGATGAAGTGGAGTGTGATGTTTTCTTGTGCAACAAGTGATTTCTAGGATTCTATACTTAAAAGGAAAGATATGCAATCTAAATATGAGGAAGAAATAATATCACTCTATTAGGCCAAACATTCCTTATGAGTGCATAGACAAAAAAATGTGGATAGTGGTAACCGGCCATAAGAAATTATTGTCCAAGACTGGAGTAAATGATTTTTTTGTGGGGAAGAAATCAACCTGATGTGGGACCAAAAGCTTCCCAAAATAAGGAGGTGTAATTCAAACTAAATTGGAGTTGTAGTTTCTCTAGCACTAGGTCCCCATAGTCTTTGGAACAAATCTAATACACACAGTTCAATTATTTGATGACCTAAAACGTAGAAAACCAATAGATTGGATTTTGGTTGTAATTTAGCCAAATGATATTGGTATAAGTTTAAATTTCATATTTATCTATTGGATAACCTTACACACTTTCAAACCAAGTTTTATGTCAAAAAAATTTGTTTCATTCCCCAAGTCTGTTAAAATTTGTCAACTATTTTTTTACTTTAAATTGATCATATGATGCCATAAAGAGATAAATTTGAACTTGAGAAAACTAAGTACCTTGAAAATAAAGCAAATAAAGCACAAATTTAGTATGTTTGGCCCTACAAAACAACCAAAAATAGCCATAGGCACGGAGATGTTTTTTTTGGGTGGCATATTGAGGTTTCAAAATGGGATTAGAAGAGTCCAAATTTCCTTTCACGTGAAGGTGAAGCTTTGTAACACTGAAAAATCATTAAAAAAACTTATTAAATACACTCTCCTTAGAGTGGAATGGATTTGAGATGAAAGGAAATCTAGGAAACCTTGAAATTAAAGGTTGGATTTCACCTGAACAACATTAAAAAAACTTATTAAGTACTCTCTCCTTAGATTGGAAGGAAGTTCATTCATAGGAGTTGATACAAAGGACAATATGGAGGACATAATGTTCAATAAATCTCCCGAGGATCATTACGGTGAAAAGTTGAGATTGAGATCTTTCCATCACTATATAAACATGAAAAAGGAGTCCGTGTTGGTCCCATTATTGAGTTTGCATAATGTGCCTTATTTTTCATGACCAAATGTACTCACAAACATTTCATTTTTGGTCTCATGGTCTGCAGTTTGCATTTTCCAATTGAATGCCTTTGATATGCTCATAATGTTGTTATTCTACCCTATTTTGAAACAAGATCCAAGTTTCCCCCCATTTGTGCCCTAATTTATTCATTTTTATGAGTTGTGTCATTTTTTCCATTGCCAAATCATGTAAAAACTTGAAATTGATCAAATCCTAAATTCATGCAAGTGTTTCCCCAATCCCAAGGCCATAAATGATGTCAAAAAATGATTCAGTTGGTTTAAAATGAAGAATTCTACCTTCCCTATCAAAAATTTGGTTTCTAGGGCATTCCCTGTATTTTTCACGTTTTGATGGGCTCTCGGGCCATCAAATTTATCATTGCAAGCTTTATGCTAACATGGCAGGCTCTTATTGGCTAGGTGTGGTTGGAAAAAATATTATAACTTGTCACTTTTTGAAATTTTCAAAAGGAAATTTTTTGTCCGCGGCCCCACAGTGCTACAGTGTTGTGCCTATGTGGCACAATTTGATTGGTCAGATGAACCGGCGGGTGGCGGGGGTCACTTAACATTTTCTCTCATTTTGGAAAATTCCTTGAAGTCACCTTTTGGCCTGTGAGCCCGTGCCCAATGGGAAGGCGACACGTGTCCAGAAGAGTCAGCATGGAGAGGTGAATAGTTGGAAATTTTTTGAAGTTTTTTGACTTCAAAATGCCAAAGAAAAATTTCAATCGGGAAGCCCGCATCAAATAGGAAAGTGACATGTATGCAGGGGATGAAATGGAGGGGTGGAGGTTTGGAGAAATTTGAAGTTTTAAACTTCATAGGGTAAAAAGAAAAGTTTGGCTTATGAGCCCGATGAATGAAAAGTAGACACGTGTCCGGATTTGGCAGGGATTTTGAGCGCGGAGAGAAAGTGGAAAATTCTCCAAACTTTGGCAAAAATTTTCAAAGGAAACAATGAACCCATGGAAAATATTGGAGGTTTCCCCCATAGCCAATCAGGGGGAGACACGTGGCATTATTAAAAAAGGCAAGAGGGAGAGCTCAGCCCGCTAAGGTTTTTGTGCTCATGGGGGAATGAAGGCAAATTTGATAAGTCGGCTCTGCCTCCAATGGGAGAGCAACACATGGTGGAGGAAGCATTGGGTGTTCGGGGTGTAGAGAATTTTGATTAAATTTTCCTTTTGTCGAAAAAAAGTGGAAAAATGCATCAAATTGGCCCGCGGTTTTGGTGAAGGCCCACAGGAGGACACGTGGCGCATCCAGAGGCTCGCGGGAAAATATTCAAAATTTTCTCGAATCCAAAAAAGAGGTTTGAAGGAAGAATTTGGAGGGTTGGCCCTAACAGTGAATGGGAGGCTGCATGTGGCGAGAGGAGAGAGAGGTGTTCGGGCCCATGGGGAAAAGTTTCAAAATTTTCCCGAGGTCAAAAAAGGGTCACAAATGCAAATTTTAAAATGAGGGCCTGGTCCAATGATATTTGGACATGTGTCCCACCTCATCCAAAAATAAAAAAGGGTATTTTTGAGGGAATATTCAAGATTTGATCTAACACATGGAGGGAAGAGATTTAAAGTTGATTTTAATCAACGGTTGCTATGCATTTTCATTTTTGGGCGCCATTGGGGCTCCAAGATGCTTGGAATCATCATTTTTACACCGATTCACATGAAATTTTATATGAATCTGCATCCCCTCAGCCTTCTGAGAACAATGGCACCATTCTTTTGAGCTGATTTGATGTCCTATGATGTTTTTCATGAAATATTTTTCTCAACTCGTGAAAAACACGTGAATGGTAAAAAATGAAAAGTTGCAGAGTTAAAAATGATGAAGTAAAAGGTGAAAAATGATTGCAAATGCATGCTGGCATGGTGGAATGCCAAAAACATGACCCTGGGATGGATAAGGATCTGATTTCATGTAATATTTTAAAATATTTGTGCATCTCTGGCATTTGGCAAGTTGTTTTACAGTTTTATATCATTTTTCATCAAATGGATAGGGTTTTGTAACAAATTTGATCCCTTTGGCATATTCTTTGCTTGGGATGCAAGGATCCAAGCTGGCAGAGGGTATATCATGTAATTTGGAGGCATTTTGTAAGTTCTGTTGAGAATTTTGGAGAAGGAGAGAAGAATTTTCACAAGGAAAACTGGAAGAAGTCCATTTTCTTTTGGAAAAACTACCTGAGGGCCATTTTTGATTCCTGTTTGCATCAAATGTTCATCATGTTGAGTTGGTTTCAGCTGTAAAGCCATCAAAAATCTTTGAGATTATCTAAATAACATTCCCTTACTGATACATTTGATCAAATTCTTGGATCAACTGGTTTTATCTCTTGGAAAAGCTTGCATACACTTATATTTCAGTATGTTTTCAATTTGTGTTTCATGCTCATGTTGCAATCTTGTGTTTAGGATCTCTCTGATCATACAGGGTCTCATTTCTGGTTGATGGTTTAATGGAATTTGTAATCTTGTATTCAGAAGAGCTTTCATCTGATAGAAGATAAACAGATTTAAAATCATCTTACTTGTCCTTGATTAATGAGACTGTCTGTAAACCTTTGGGTGCACCTTAGGTCATGATTAAATAGGGATTCCTGGATGCTTCATTGATATTTTTCTTCAAGCCTTTGTGGCAGGTTATCAAAGTTTGTATGGAATAGTGCAGATTTGGGCATCCATGTGTGCACACATCCTAGTTGAAAGAGCACTTGATTCATTGAAACATATCTCGTTGTTTAGGTGTTGTAATTCATTTGCAAAGTTTCCCAAAGAAGGTGATGACTCCTAACTACTCTTGTCCCAACATCTCTCATCAGAATTTCATTTTAGACTAACTCATCCTACCTCCAATACCCCTGCATTTGCATTGTGTGTCCACAAAATAATTCAATCCTTTCACTAAAATGCACAAAGTTGATCGGGGTCTTATCCTGTCTTTAGCACTCTAGCTTTGTTTTGAGAACATTTCCATCATTTAGTAGTGACAAATCCTTTGAGTTTGGATAATGGATACTTGATCATGTTTTCACAAAGCCTCTTCCATATCATATGTAAAACACAAGGATATCTCCATCTCCTTACCATATAGGGGCTGCAATACAAGTTCTCTTGCCTTGGTTGATAGGCACAACCTAAAATAGTGAGGGTTAGATCAAAACCCTCTTGAAGGTGCTATCCACTCCCTCAGTTCTTGAATGTAAACAAGCGAGATAGGTGTGCTTCCCAAATATAAATGACATACAAGACATCTATCTATCCTTGAGTGTCTTGTGAAAATTCATGATGTTCTTCAAGTTGTGAAGGAGATTAAATCGGATACCAATAGTCCGTACATGCAAATGGTGGCTAGTCAAAGTTGAAGTCAACCCTAGATGGGACTAGTTCAACTAGAGAGTCACTAAACAATGGTGAAATAAAAGATCTTTCAAAGGTGATGAGTGTAGAGTGATGTTTCAATCCTTCGGTATTTGAGACTCGATCAAACTAATCTTAGGTACAATCAAGAAAAAAATTAGACACATGGTGGATCCTCGGGAAACCACATGGCCTACCACCATTGTTCCCCAATTCAACTCAATGATTTAGGAGGCAATATGAATAGTGAGTTATGCATTGAGTTATACTACACTAAGGGCAAGTTGGGAATCTATAAAACTTGGTGAGCTAATACTTGGATAGGGCCACCGAGCGTGCATTAGAACCAACAAACCCGGGCATAGTTTTGGATAACTAAATGCGTGGGAGGATGTGGCTCGATGCTATGATGGAAGAGTTGGTCAAAAGGATATTTTAACCCTTGTCTTCTACACTCCACTGGTCGATATGGGATAAGTCATATCTCCTCAAGCTCGCTCTGGCGACAATGGAGGATTTACGGGTACAAAATGGTCGATGGCTTGTGTGGTAGGATCACGGATATGGCGAGGTTAGGTGGTTAGTGACAACGAAGGTCTCACAACAACATGTGGACTCCCCACAAAAGGGATAGGAGGGATGTGGATGGTAGAATAATAATAATAATAATAATAGGTTTTTATAGTCCATGATGCCATGGGCCAACTGTATTTGGGTCTACAAGTAGCAACTTATAGCATATGGGTCTACCTCGTACTCACATACGGGAGGAAACTAACTTTGCTACAAACAGGCGTACATACCCTAGCCCTTGCAGGATTTGAACTTGTGACCTCTATTTCAAGAGCGCATGTTCTTCATCGAAGGAAATGAAAAGGCTCTCTAGGTTGGTGACAAGTAGGAGAAAATCATGCGGACAAGGAAGGAGTGGACTGAGTTGACAGGGTCAACAAAGAACGATCTTGATGGGATTTGAAACACATCCACCTCCCTGCGAATGGAGTTCCTTAATTAATTGGCTAGCCAATCTAGTTATGTGGGAAGTTTGAGAGATAATAGGTTTAGACAAAACTTTCGGGGCCTTTTACCACTATATAAATGGGCTCCGACCCTCTCCACAACACACAACCATAGCTCATTTTTATGAGCTTAAAGGAGTGAGCCGAGCTTATATAGAGTGAAGGAGATTTTTTTAAATGCATTAGTTGTGAGTGAAAGTCCTAATATTATTTTAGGCAATTATTGTAATAGTGACCTATTATTTTTATAGGCACATTATTGTTATTGGGAGTTATTTAATACTACCCAATAGGCCCAAACATCACACTTCATTCTAAGGAGTATGGAGGATCAACCTTTGGATTTCCATAGGGCATCGTAATAGCGTGCGGAAGACCAATCAAATTTCCATAGGACTTTGTGTAGTGGAAGAGAGCAATGGGATCAAACCAAATTCATAAGTCGGAAAGCACACTTTGGTGGTCGTGAAAAGGTTCTTCTTCCCTATTGTAATTTTTTATCATACTTTGATTGTAGTTTTGTATTAGGATTGCAATCATTGAAGTAGATAATATATCGGTTCGATTATGAACTCGGAGATGTAGGATATTTCTAAACTTCGTTATCAATGTTGTGTTTTGCCTTTGTGGTAGTTATTTACTATGCATTATTTCATAAAGTTGAATTTTTAAATGGAGTAATTTTGTCGGCAAATACTTATAGCCTATAGGTGTCCAAGGTCGATTAAAAATTTGACCTAGATTTTCAGATCGGGAGCATAGAGGTTTCAAGCTCTAAGAGAACAAAATGTATCTATAATATGTCTAATTATATCTAAACAATAAAGGCATCTTTCAATTGTTAGAGTTTCTTTCACATTGGGGTTTTACAATCTTTTGGTACAAATATCTTAAATACATCTATTTGGAAAATGTTGATAGATATCAATTTTAAGGTTCTTATCTTGGATTTTAAGTATATCACATTGATTAATAATTTTATTATTTTCTTTTTATGTTTTCCGCTTGTGTAATCAATTTTTTTTTTGGAAAAAAGAGCCCCAAACTCTACCATATGGTAAAATATTACCTTTTTGATTGATTTCACAAAGTTCAATTTTTGTAGTGATGGTCACCCCTTCCTTCCATTATAAAAGATATTATTATTTTTAATTGAATTCTTATACTTAAAAATAAAAAATAAAACTTTAAAGTGACATTTAAATGGGCATCGAATTTAAAAGAAGATCAATAGTTGACATGGTTGCACCATTAGATGCATCCCTTTTTTAGCATTAGATAATGCTTATCAACATAACAAGATATTACTATTTTTCAATTGACTTCATGTAGTTGCAAAATAATTAAATAAAAAAAAATAACGGTTAAATGGATGTCAAATTTAATGTAGAGAATAAAATTTTACACGGTCCCACTATTAGGTCTTTTCTTTTACCATTGTAAAATGTGCATAATAAACCTAATATCTCTAGTAAATTTTTGTTAGGAATAAACATAGGTTATTTCATCATTTACCAAGTTATAAAGTTAAAGTAATTAAATTTTATCACTTTAACCTAGTTAGCTATTAGTTAGTTGTCACTTGGTTATCACATCCCTAGTTTAGTAGGGGACATTCTATTATTAGTTTATTGTTCCCGAATGTTCCTAGATGTGATTAGTTAGGGACAATATGTTATTTCTGCATAGTTGCCATAGTTAGTAGATTTGATCCACTTCCTGGATGTTGTTATTGATGTCCGATGTCGATAAACATTGCGGCTTATTCATTTTTTTATTAATGAAGGGTTTCTAGAATATTACATTCTTAAACAAAATTAATAGTAATAATTTTTTTCCTTCTAATAAATAGTTTCATTTCTTATTAATATAGAAATAAATTCAATTGAATGGAGTTTGGTTCTTCGTGTATCATGTGTGTGTGTGTGTGTGTGTGTTGTGTTTCACCAAAAATCTAAGTGCAATATTAAATTATGTACAAGACCTATTGTGATGAGTTGCATATAACAATTATGTAATAAAAATCATTATTAATAACAATATCACGGTGATTGCAACATGATGTACAATACATGATGTATGATGGGAAATGATGCAAATAGTGTTTTTATTCAGCCATCAATTAAGTCTCGCACATAAACAATAATAAGAACCATTTTTTGAAAAACCGAGTGGTTTATCGACAAACGTTCTCCTCCACTTATTTAAGTTTATCTAAGACCTATATCTATTTCTTAGCTTCCTCCGTCACCTTTTCAAGTATCTTTAGAGCATTTTCTTGCTCTAATTATTTCTGAATTTATTTGTGTGATGTTTAGCATGCAATTCCTTTTTTATAAATGATATTTTTTTTTCTTCATTGGCTTTAAAATATTGGATTGGGCCAATAGCTTAGCCAACTCTACATCTTATTTCAATTGTGATGTCGGCCTTGTTGATTCTCTCCTTATTTCTAAAATGCTATTTTGTACTCTAGGCCATAAAACCTTAATGATGTCTTCATAATTATAGAAGGGATATGGATATAGTCAATGATGACCTCAATAATTTGAATTTTCCCCATTACCTTGGATTTCTTATATGTTTTTGTTGGAACAATAATTTTAAGTGGGTTTTGACCATTTACTAAGTTCCTAAAATGATTGTATTTAATATTAGTATTAAAAATATTTAGAAACTTTAAATTATAGTTAATAAATACAAATATAAATATATTGTTATTTATCAAACACAAATTAATGTTTATATTGAAATATTTAAAATCAAGTAAGTCGAAAGGGTGTTTTTAGAAGTCACACCTAATCTCCCTAAATTAAATAGGGCAAATGGGACTGAGAAAAACAAGGTGTGAGAGAGGTGAAGTGAGGTGAAAAAGATGGAATTTATTGGGTAAATTATGGTGGTTTCTCAATATATGGAAATCTATGTTTTTGAGGGTTTTACCTCATAGATGTTTTCCAATGTTAAATATAAGTGTTGATTATTTACTTTTATTTATTTGTTTTATATGGTTATGTTTAAATGTTTTCTTTAAATTTATTTATTTCTACGTGATCCTATCACATTTTTATGCTTCTTCCAACACATCTTTTTGTTTACATCTCTCAAGTAGAGCCATGACATCCTATATGACCTCCACCATTTATTCTTCTTATTCTCTTCTTTTTTCTTTTCTATCCATCATTCCTCATTTAAAACCTCGTCATTTGTAGAATCTTACTCTTCTTTTTGTGGTCCTTATAGAATAATGTCTATCTTGTGGACTACCTCTTTTTGCCTTACAGGTGAAGACATTAATTTTTAGTCACTTTCCCTTGTGCAATGTCAAGTTTGATCATTCTCCCTTGATAAAAAAATACTCACATTCAAAATCCAATCACCTCATCTCTGTAGTTATTTCACAACTCGCTTATCTTTACAGTATGCTCTATCGTCATTTATAAGAGTATTATTTGATCAAAGTAGTATAAAACCTCTATTATTCACAACACAATTTTTTTGTTTATCTTTTCATATCTCTAGTTCAAAAATGTCGGGAAGGGTTAGTATGTGAGGTCCAATCTTGGATGACTTATATGGTCCCGCCACTTTACATTCACTGAATTTGATTTATATTTGAATATTATCTTTGGGTAGTTTCATCTTCCTAGTGTCAACCTTATTAGAATATTTCACCTATGGAAGGATTTATAAGAAATTAATTATTACTATATAACTCATATGACACTCTTAGAAGCCCCTGTTATAAATTATACCATTCCAAAAATACTCAATGGGTTCCTAAATCTTCTCAAATTAGTTGCACATCATTTAGGGTAGTCATTACTGCAGGTATGTAGCAATCAACTAGGTCAAAGAGTCTAATTTATCTCATTTCCAAGCATACAAACGTCATAAAGACATGTCTTAGTAAGGTCAAGATCATTCCAATCATTTTTCAAGGGTTTCATCAACAAAGGGTTAGATCACATAGCATATTGTATACTAAGTATTTAGCTCAATATCTTGGTTCCAAGAGACATGGGAGAACTTGAGATAAATACATGAGGCTTGATTATATAACAAGGTCATGTAGTGAAAAAATTGGATTTCCTTTAATAGTTAGGATTTCGACTTCCAAGGGTAGTCGAACCTCACACACATATGTTTTCTCCTTTTGTTTTAATCAGCTTTAATGAAGGGTTTTGTAGGTTTATATGGTTTCCAATTGTTGAAAAATATTATATATCATCCCAAACTTTGGCGATTAAGAACGACATACAATAGAATCTATTTCTAGATAAGGGAGGAACCCAAGAAGTTTTAGATCTAGACTATTAAAGGGTCTGATCTTTGTATGGTTGTAGGTTAAGACTATATATATTAGGTATGGGCCATACAATAGTTGTATGGTCATACGACTATTGAGTTTGTAGCTTCAAAACTTTCATTGAAGCATTTACACTCTCTAATAAACCTAATATACTACCCTACAAATCAAAATCATTGTTATTCTACCATGTACAACTAAGTATCTCTATCTTCTTGTGTATTTGAGTAAGTATTTATGATTTATCTATTGTTACATGTATTCAAATGCATTATTCTATTTATGAATGATTAATTTTAGAATTTAATTAGATCAAAATAGTCTACCTATTACAAACCCTTACATCCTTATTATTTTTTATGCAATAACATAACCTAGAAAATTAATAACATGGTGTTAACACCATGTTGTTTTTTTATCTTCATGGGTTTCATGGTCCCCTTTTTCTACTATGTTCTCTTCTTAGCTATTATTTTTTTGGGGTCTAGGCTATTTCCCACACAACTCTTCATCTTATGTTTTATATTGGGAAAATATTACAATCTCACGTATATTTAATTTTTCCTTCATATCATATGTGACAATCGCTATTTCTTGTAGTTCCTCTTATAGGAACTACTTTATAGTCATTAAGGATCATACCTCAAAATGTTAGTTTTCTCCCTCGAGGATGATCCCAAAAATTAATTGTTGTCCTTGCGTTGTTGTATTATTCTCACATATCCTTTTGGGCTATCTAAAATTATTGTTTCAAGGATGACACCCTTTTATTATTCACTCTATTATATTAATTATGACATCCGTGTTTCTCCTTTTGCTTCACCTTGTTGTTTCCACTTCTTCCATGATATCATCTATATTAGGGGTATTAGTCTCTTAGGGTCAACATAGAAGTTTGGATAGATTCAATAATCATGTATATTTGGCATATGATACTTAATATGGAATGAAATTACTACAATAAATCATGGAATAAAGGGGAAAATGTAAAACAGTCAATATTGACCCCAAACACTACTCCCTTTTCATACTTGTCATGTACAACATGATCGGATTTCATATGCCTCTTTACCACTAGTTTCCTTATGGTTTTCCCCTTTGAACTAATTTTATGATTTATTTTATCATTACTATAACATCTGAGTGATTTTAAATATATTTTCTAAGAGGCATATTTGTAGCTCACAAGAAAATTTCTTCTACCCCTAAGAGCGTGTTTTTGAAATAGATACCTAAACATATAATAAGGGATCCATAATAAAATCATGCTTCACCTCTTTGATTCACTTAGTATAATCATTGAATTCCATGATAAGTATCTCACACAAGTTATAGCTGAAAGTAGGGGCCACCATCTCAAATTCTAGTACAAATGAATCTCAAATGAATTCATAGATTGCTTTTTCATGTCAAGTTTATATGTCTCATGTTCAAGCACATTTTTTAGTGTCTCCATCTCTCTTCATATAATACCTTGGAAAACTACTATCTTCAAACATAATATTTTTCTCTCAAATGAATTTTCAACACTAAATTGATTTTGTGAGTCGATATTTCCTTTACTTCTCTACTTTTGGATTTTTACCTTAATACTATCTCTTATTGTTTTTAATTTTTTTGTCTGATTGAGATTTCCTTAACTCTTATATAATTTTGAGCCTTCTTTGTAGTTTTCACTTAGTTGTCATTTGAACTTCACCTGATGTCGATCTTTGTGTCAAGTTAAATGAAATTCCCTTTTACCACTTGCCTCATTTTCACTTTATTTCATATGAAATGAATAATACTTTATTATCTATTCTAGGAAAGCTCCTAATGAGTTTTCACAATCCCACCTTGCTAAACCGCCAAAATTCCAATTTAATTTAACAAGACTCATTTTTATTTTCAAATTTTTCTTAAATTCTTGGCTTTTCCTTGTTATCTTATTTTTTTCTCAAAATCATTTAAGTTCATTTTTTTACAAAATTGTTTTTTTATCATTTTTTCATTATTCTCAATATTATTTTGATTTTTTTTTCCAAAATTATTTTTAAATTTTATCCTTAATAAGATTTTTCAAGATTTTTCATTTTTCTCATTTTGTTTCAATATTAAATGTCTTGTTTTGGTTAATTTTTAAGGCCTAGACATCCGCCTTTTACATACACTTGACACTCTATACCTAATAATGTTTTTTAATTATATAGCTCTGAAGATAAAAATTATACACAATGTAAGGACTTGACCACCTATTTTTAAATCTAGGTTTCTTTTACCTACTATTATATAACAATACCTTATCCATCTCCTAGAATTATTTTTGTTTGCAATGGTGGTGATGTCATGTATTTTTGTCTCTATTTCTCGTACATTTGGTTATATATGGCTATGAGACTTGTATCATATAGTTTTTATAACTCTACCCTCCAATCATGCATACTCATTATATCAAATGCGGGAGCTGATATTACATCATTGAGCATTACATACTAGATAGGGTCATGTGAAAACTTCGAGTTATACAGGATATACCACGGGGAGAGAAGTAGTATGCACGAGTAGCATGAGAGACTACATATTTTGGTCCACGCATCACACCTAGCATACCTAGGGCTAGTTTTGGAGGATTCTTAACACATTTATGAGATGTACGAGTAGGTATCATGGATCCAGGTGTATCGGTGGGGTATGAAACATGGTATATAATGATATAATCTATTTTTCGACTATCCCTCAAGTAGTTATGACAACATGGATAGTAGCAAAATGAGGGTAACGCAGAGTGGAGAGAGAGGAGAGGGAGAGGCCAATAGGGATAGGGAGGAGACGTATAGGCCCATATAGAGGTAGAGGTACATGTAGTGATACAAGACAGTACATAGACAATGTATGTTATATAGGCACATGTGGGACATTTTATACATGTACATGGTGCATCAACATCGGTCTCTCCATAGAGGACATCTAGTATAGGAAGAGAAGCCAATGGGGATTATGGTTGGGGAGATATGTGGGAGGTTAATTTGTGTAATTATATACTACCATTACAACCTCTAGGTCCATTAATAATAGTGTTACATGTGGTCCAAGAGGCGAGAGAAAATGTAGTACAATAGAGAGATGCCTCTCTCATTGTACCTCAAACATTGGAAAAATGACTAAACTCTATTAGGGTCCAATTATAGTAGAGGAAAGTGGAGCTAAACTAGGTGACATGGGAGAGGGATGTTTCTCGTCATGTTTTTGAGACTAGTAAGATGGGGGATTTATTAGAGGAGTTATTGATAGTGACTCACAATGTGGGATATTACAGATGATTATATGAGGTAGCCATCCCAAAGAGATGAGAGGTCCATACTACATCCGAGGATGGGGACGAGGTTAGGGAGATCGAAGAGATCACATGGGTAATATATATCAAATAGATCAGTCGATATGTTTCCACCAAGGTGAGATGATAGACTAGGAAGTCCAGGGTTGGTGAGAGCCATGGTCGATATTGTATGGTAGACACCGATTTGTTTTTATATGTCGAATGATGAAGGTTCATTCATTGTATATATGCCCATTGTGGCATGAGCATGTATATAAGTATAAGAATTTTTTGATACATTGGACATTGTATAAATGACATTTTGAGACACTGGACATTGTATATATGACATTTTTAAGACATTGGACATTATATACATGACATTTTTAAGACATTGGCCATTGTATATGATGATGTATATAGATGATGATTTGGATGGTTTTATTAATTTACACATTGTTATAGATTTATGTTATTGAATATGTGAGATGATGTTTTTGTTTATTTTTGTAGTTTTGAATGAGATGTATGAATAAATGTAATGATGATATGATTAACATTTCTCGTAGCTTGAGATTCCATTCATATTTTATATTTTGGAGTAACCTGCTTTGCTTTTATACAATAGAGTTAGCACCATGATTATTAAAGAATCATGATGGTTAACCCATTAAGTGTTTGTAAACACACACACACGTGCACCACATAACAAAAAGTTAAAAAATAATCCAATATACACTGGTAGATATTTGTACACTGTATAAGATGGTAAACAAAAAAACTTGTAATTGGTCAAACAATTAACTAAGAAAGGTAAAAACAAACCCAATATACATAGTAGATGGTCACACCATGGCTATAAATTAACCAAGATGACAAACAATAAAATTTTAATTGGTCAAAAACTTAACAAAAATAGTAATAATGTAACACAACTATTATAAAACACTTAATTTTGTCCCTAATGTATTACATAG
This sequence comes from Taxus wallichiana var. yunnanensis, assembly GCA_018340775.1. NCBI lineage: Eukaryota > Viridiplantae > Streptophyta > Pinopsida > Cupressales > Taxaceae > Taxus > Taxus wallichiana. The sequence goes on from CM031239.1 coordinate 697,449,605, forward strand.
TGAAGATTGAGGATTTACTTTGCCCTAGCAAAGATACATGTTAGGGATAAGGTGATTTAGGATTTATTAGGTCATTGCCCTCAATAAAGGATACATGTAAGGGAGGAAATGAGAGTCGAGATTTCCCCAAGCGAGGAAACACATAAGGGATTGAGATTATTAATTTTAATTGATTGATTGGAAATGAAGCTAGGATAAGAGTCAATTTGTTGAGATTTGGTATTTTTGTTTGTTTGCAATGTATTTTTAATTTGTGGATAGTTTTGTGTTTTATTTTTTTTTTTTTTAAGGTAAGATTTTTGAATGATTTTATATGTTTTGGTAGTTTTGGAAAAAATGTAGTTTTTGTGATTTTGGAAATATATTGAATGTTTGGGATTTTTGTGTTTTTTGAATGTTTAGGGGATTTTTTGTTTTTAATGTTCGGTACTAGTCAATGAGAAACTCTAGGTGATCTAGGACCCATTTGAGAATTCACAAGAATGCAAGAGCTCTATGAGACCAAGGGATGAATGAAAATGGATATGAGTGAATATGGATGGTATAAAAATGGTAAATGTCATAACTATAAGAAACATGTAAAAAAGGTGGTTCAAAATATATGGTAAGAGGAATAGGATGAAGAAGCGATATAGGTGGTTGTGCCAAAATGCCCCCAACATAAGGGGTACTCATAGATCAATCAATAATAGAATCTCTTCATATGAACTGTAGAATAATTTCTACATTTTTTCAGGGCTCTTCCATTATTGCTCCCCTTTTGTCACCCTAACCCCTTTTTCATTTTGGCGTTCTTTTAGCAATTTTTGGGACTGAATTTTCCTAAGTATGGAACTAAGCGCGGAGGGTATCCACATTTCCCTTTGTCATATTTTGGAGAAAGAACAATGAATCGGAAGCCTTCAAGAAGTGAGAATAAACCACATGGCTAAAGTGCAACAAAGTAGTCCAAGTGGGCTGAAAAGTCAAAGATAAAAAGGAGGAACGTGCGAGGCCCCATGTGTCACCCAGACGTAATTTCAAAAGGATAGAGAAAATGAGAATCCCTGAACCACACAAGGTTTCCATGTGCCACACATCAACTACCACCACCAAAAGGAGTAATCAAAAACTAAATGCAGATGGTGGAAACCTAAATGGATGTATGTTGAAGCAAGATCCACGAAGATCTATAAGAGAATGTTTGTGTGCCGGACAAAGATAGAAATATAAGTTCCGAACGTTAAAAGGGAGGAATTTAGGTTTAGTCTATTGTGTTCATTGGCCTTAGCAAGGATCTATTATAAAGAAGTGTTGTAATCTGTGCCATTTCAGCCTTATGTACTATTTTCTATATAAATAAGAGTTCTTTTTCTATGCACCTGCAAGTTTGCAATATTCTATATCATGTGTTTCCTCTTGTTTACTTGTATTCAGTTCTAGATGAATGTTTAAATATCTATCATGTTACATGCCCTTAGATATTTACATAAATATATTCATTTACATACATTATGTTTTAGTTTTATTCCACCTTTGATAGTTTGAAACATATTTGAAATAGTAGATCATGTTTGATGCTCTTTGAATATTTTAGTAGTTATTTCATATCTATCTCTGTGTTTTTTTAGTAAAGTTTCAATGCATCACCTTAGATAGGATTTACATATTGTTTATTTTCTCTCTAACCCTTATCTCAACCCAAATCAGAGAAGATCCAACTTCTATAAAATTTGGAGGTTATCTTAGGGGCCAAGTCCCACATCTCTAAGATTTCCCACAACTTTGGTGATTCATCTACAAAGATAATCATCAACAATTTTCCTAGCACGCCTAGTGGGACAAGCAAGTGAAAGCTTAAACTTCAAATATTGCTAGGTTTGGTGTGTGACATAGAAATTTCTAGCCTTTGGAGGCTCTGTAACTACACATCTAGGAAACTCCATTCCAAATATCTACTAGTTTCAGTAGTATTGGTGGTTTAATCCTCTCTAGTTCATGAGAAGGATTCAAACAAGGTCGAGAACAAGAGAAGAAGGTGCATTTGAATACCTATAATTATCCCCAGGAAGAGTAGAAAAAGAGGTAGATAGATTCAAATATCTCCATCTCCTCCAAACCAAACTCTTTCAACACCTCCACCTAGTAGGCCCTTCTTACAATCCACTAGAGTTCTCAGACCTATCATAATGGCTCATCAACCACCTCCTCCTCCGAGATAGTTCATCTCATGGAATCAAGGAAGTCTACTCATCTTTCTAGTGCATCTCTAGAAACATGGAATCCCATCCCAACAAATGTGCTAAAATCAACTTTGCCTAAATTTAGTGGTGAAGACTTCAAGACCCCAGAGGAACATCTTCAAGATGTTGTGAGAGATATGCACGGTACATTACATCATGGAGCAAGATGTTTCCTTAAGGTTACTAGCTACCTCCTTTAAGGGAAAAGCTCTTGAATGGTACATATCCTTGACTCCTAACTCTATCAGTACCTGGGATCAATTGGGAAATGTATTTTTCATAAAGATTCAATGAAAAGGGAGATAGATCTTCACTCTACAACAACTTATCAATATCAAGAAAGCTCTCACAAGAGCCCATGACTGATTTCAATACCAGATTCCACAAGACATGGAAAAGGATTCCAGTTCTAGCTAGACCACTATAGGTATGGCTATTGTCTTTTATCTAAAGTCTCTAAACTCATATATCTCCATCATGATTCAATCATTAGGAGGATATTTTCCACAAGCATATGATATTGCAGTCTAGGATGAGAATAACTTAATAGATGTTGGGAAACTTCCCCAAAGATCACTCTTTGCTAGTGTATCCCAAGATGGATCCCCTTCCTCAAGTGTAGACCTCAAGTTCTTCCCAAACTCTTGCATCCATATATAGCTACCCATCCTCTCAAGGAGCCACCGCCCCTACCACAACATCATCATCATCTTCTTCTTCAGAGATGGAGGAAGTAAAAATATCCTTAGGAATTTCTCTAATGAGATAGTTAATCTTAAGAGGAGTCAAAGCATGTACCCTAGGAAAATTATCAAGGCTATCAAGGGGTAAACCCGCTTATCCTCACAATATCAAAATTCCTCAAGATCTCCATCATCACAACCATCTAACCAAATTGTCCCAATACCGACACCACTCCAAACCCTCCCACCCAATAGTGGGAGAGAGATGATTCTAGGACAAAATAATTTGGTGGAAGATCCCAATGCTTGGTGTTTCCCTTGCAATACCCTCATATGCCAAAATATTTCCCCAGGGAATCTATAGTAAAAGTAGTAGAACAAAGAGTGAGAGAAGGCCATGAGGCCAATGCTTTTGGACCTTACTAGTCCTCAAGAATTCAAAATGCGGCCTTTGTTGTGAAAATGCAAGGGATGTCCCTAGAAAAAGAGGTAGATATTGTGCCTGAACATGCACTTTTCTCTTGGATCAAAGGGAATAATTTTATTCACAAATGAAGTATCCACTTCTAAGAATCTGGTACATTAAACTACAACACTCACTCCAAGAGGAAGATGATGGAAGTTGTGATCCCTACTCCTACAATCAATGAATGGAGTAAGGAAAGAACCTCCAAATTCACATTCCCTCCTCCACCCAACTAGACAAGAAACCCTAGTAGCCACTCAAAATCAAGGACCTTCCATCTAGTGGCTGAGAGGGTGAAATACCAACAAGTCCCCAAAGTGCAACCACTTAGGCCCATGAATGTAGTCAAAAACTTAAAAGGGTGCCAACCAATGTATCCTTGTGGGATATCTTGGGCATTCTGGAAAAAAAGGAATTGCTTCAAGAGGTGTTGAAATCTAGTAGTGGCTAACTATGACATAGTAAGAAGGGGAAAGAGAAACTCAAAACAACTCAAGCTCAAATAGAGTTAGTGTTGATGAACCAAAAAGAAGGGGTAAGTAAACCAAGACCCCAACCCTTCTTCATGACTCTTATAATTGGTAAAAATTTCTACATAACTCCATGATAGACTCTAGCGCAAGCACTATGTCATGCCCAAATCAATTACGGATGCCTTGGGAGTTAAATATGAGCCCCTAAAGAGAGGATTCATGCAACTAGATGGGAAATCAGTTCAAACCATTGGTGTTATTAGAGGTCTCCCATTACAACTCTATTCCTTCCCAAACATAACTGTTCCATAGGATATAGTGGTAATCGATGTTTTGTCGGTCTTTAGACTATGTCTATCCCATGATTTCATGGCTAAAATTAGAGGCTACATGTCCCTTGATTGGTCTCATCTAATTCTATGGACTAAGTATGGATCCAAAAAATGAAGGTGCTATCAGAACCCCTCACCGAGGAACATATTACGGATCAAGTGGCCTCAGGTTTTGAGGCCTCACATGCCATGATCACTCGAGAAGAAGAAGAGTCATATATAGATGAAGGTGACCATCAAAGTGGAAACTATTTGGTTGACTATCACCTGAGAGACCCTTTGGAAATTTTGACTCCATTGGGTTAGGTACTTATGTGATCTTTGATGAGAATCCCAACATCCCAAATATTATGAGGGAAGATAGTAAAATGAAAAGAATCCCACATGAAGGATTCCCAAATGTGGACTCTACATTTTGATGGAGCCAGAAGTAGGAATGACTCAGAGCCGAGAATATGCCTATCTTCACCAAGCGGAAGGAAGATACTCTAGGTTTCACTTCCACTTCACTTGCACTAAAAAAAAATAAAAAATATGAGGCTTTAGTGCATGGTTTGACATTGGCATGCAAAAGAGGGCATACAACAACTAGAGTCTTTGGGGACTTTGAGTTAGTAGTGACACAAGTTAGAAGCATTACCACAAAAAAAAATCCAAGGATGAGGTCCTATCATCATAGGGTATGGGATCTTATTGAAGACTTTGAGGCCTTTAACATTAAGGTTATCCCTTGGGACCAAAACATAGAAGCAGATAGAATGGCCTAGATCGGATCCAATTCGACCCAACCCGGATCTAATGACAAAAATAAAGACACAGTGAAATTGATCATCCACCCATCCATACCTAATAATGTGGATCATTGGAAAGTATTCAAAAGTGACCAATAGATATTTCTCTTCTTATAACAATCTAAGAGTTTTGTAGACCAACTCCAACCCAAAATTAAAGAAGCATACGAGAGATCAAGTCATCCAACTCAAAATGAAACAAGCTTCCAAAAGGACTGATAATGTTGGAAAATATTTTTGACTCTGATGATGCTAATACAGATAGGAGGAAGTTTGCAGGTAGTCAAGGAAGACTATGTTGAGCTAGAAGTAGCCCATGGGAAGAAGTTAAAGGTAGGGAAATTAGTCACTCAAGAAAGAGAGAAAGACTTGTGGCTCTATGCCATAAGTATGATAAGGTAGTAGCCTGGACTTATGATGACCTACATGGTTATAATAAGGATATCATCCAACATACTATTGATTTAGAAGAAGGGACAAAACATGTGTGTAAAAGCAGAGAGACCTGTGAATCCAAAGATAGAATCTCTCATGGCCGAAGAGCTCAGAAGCTCCTAGAAGGCTAAAATAATCTTTCCAATCAAGCATTCCACATGGGTGTCCAATTTGGTAATTACGTAAGGAAGAAAAATGGTGAAATCAAACTCTATGTGGATTTCAGAGATCTAAATAAAGTGTCCCTTAAGGATCACTACCCCTTACCTTCCATGGAACAAATACTAAAAACAGTAGCGAGTTCAACAATTCAAAAATTCTCTTTTTGATGGTTTTTCAGGGTTACAATCAAATATGGCTCATGGAGGAAGACCAACATAAAACCACCTTTACAACAAAGTGGGGAACCTTTTCATATGTAAATATGTCATTCGGACTCACCAATGTTGGGTCAAATTTTCAAAGAGCCATGGATGCCACATTTGGAGAGATGATTAACAAGGTAATCCTAATATACTTGGATGACCTCATAGTGTTTACCAAAATGGTGGAAGATCATTTTGACACCCTAGAAGTTGTATTCAAGAAGTGTCAGGAATTTAGAATCTCTTCTGAATCTAAAGAAGTGTGTTTTTGGAGTACCACAAGGAAAACTCTTAGGACACATTATCTCAAAAGATGGAATCTCAATTGATCCAGAAAGAGTTGGGCCATTTTGGAATTGTCTCTACCTTTAACAAGAAGGCAGTACAATCTTTCCTAGGAAATATTAACTTTGTTAGCAGATTCATTTCATATTTTGATTTGGAATGATCCACCTCCGATCACACTAATGCTAAAAATAATCTAAACTTCAAATGGACCACTAAAGGTTGGAAAGCCTTTGAAGAGATCAAAAAATAATTGCATCTTCTCCAGTGCTACACAACCCAAACTTCTCCAAATATTTCATTATGTACGTATATGGGAGTGAGCACAATGTAGCATCCATGCTGAACATAGAAAGGAGAGTCACAAGGAGAGGAGCATCCAATTTTTTTTTCTTTTCAAAACTCTCCATGATTATGAGACAAGGTACAACTTTGTGGAAAGATAGGCTTACACCATTTTCAAAGGTCTGAAGAAATTTAGACACCTCATTACCAATAATAAGATCACGGTTATGGTGGCACACTCCAATGTCAAAGAATACATCATAGAAGGTGAGATAACCAAAAAGGGCTAACTAGATCACTAAAATCTTAGAATATGATATTGAAATAAATCCCACAAAGCTGGTATGAGGAAGAGGTTTGTGCCAATATCTCACACAAGATCCAATGACCCCAACAAATGAAGAATCTAAGATGGTGCTCCATATTCAAGAGAAAAATCCAAAAATTGGGTATCGAGATAGGATGCATTTCATGTAGAATGGGTGAGTATCCAAGTCACCTTCATCTTAAAAAGAGAAGATATTATAGACAATAGGGATCTAAATTTGTCATAATTGATAATTTCCTTTTTAAAAGGAACTTTGATGGGATCTTTCTTAGATGCCTAGAAAGGAGGAGGCCGAAATTCTTACATGAGTTACATCATGGAAGCTCAGGAGGCCACTTCTCAACCAAAACCACACCATAAAATTCTACTACAGGTAGGATACTTTTGGCCCAGTTTGTTTTTGCGATTGCTATGTGATGGTGAGTAAGTGCAAAATTTTCCAATTCTACATGGGCTTCCAAGAGAAATGCCACATTACCTCTTAACCCTATTCTAGTTGAAGAGACCATTCACATAATGGGGTCTAGATTTCATCAAAATGGTTAATCTAGTTTCAAGCATGGGTCACAGATGGATTCTCATAGCCACTGATTACTTCACCCGATGGACGGAGGTAGTTCCATTGAAGGAAGCCACAAAGAATATGATCCTCAAACTTCTCCACAAATACTACCACTTCTTGACCCCCCACATGATCATATCTGATAATGCCAAGGATTTTTTGGGGGCCAAAGTGTCTAAATTTGCAATGAGGCATGAAATATATCTAAAAACATCTTCCAACTACTACCCACAGGGTAATGGTTTGGCAGAGTCTACCAACAAGAATCTGATCAGACTTATAAAAAGAATGGGGATGAACATAAGAGATCATGGCATGAGCATGTCAAGATGGCCTTATGGGCTGATCAAATCATGCCCAAAAAATCCTAAAGGCCTCACCATATGAATTGGTATATGGTAAAAGCACCATAATGCCCATCACTGTGGAGGTCCCAACCTTGTAGTTATTGAAGAAATTGAGATCGAGGAACATGGAGCGATGCAAGTAAGACTCATGAGATGATAGAGATTCAAGAAAATGGGAGGCAGCTCATGAATCCATGATCAACCATCAAAGGTTTTCAAGACTTGGTTTGATCGAAGACTTTAGAACCCGATTTCTGAGTCGGCACTTTAGTTTTGAAGTGGGACATGAGAACCACCAAGCCTGAAAATCATGGAAAATTTGACCCTCTCTGATACATGACCCATTCAAGATCACTACATGCAAACAACATAATGCTTTCAGCTCGAGACTATGGAAGGTGAGCCCTTGGTGATTCTGGTGAACAGGATCCACCTTAAACCTTTCCATTGAATCTTTTTTAATATTGTAAATTTTGTACCATATGTATAGTCCCCTTCTTTTGTCTTTTGCCTTGTTTTACGGTGTCACCCCTTTAAATAAGTGTCTTTGGACATGTGTCTCTTGTGGAGACCCTTCTACCCCTTTTTGAAATTTTGAAAGGTATTGTACCTTCCTAATTTTCCCTAAAGTAAATGATCCTAACTTCTTTTGGAATAATTAATGAAAAGGATTAGAGTGTTAATGAAAAATCTCTTGGGAATGAAAATTTGGTGTTAGGGGTCATTCAACCAAGTATCATTATATGATGTGCCCAATGTATGTGCAATACTTTATTTCGTATGAGTTGAAGAGGCTATTTAAGGAAAGTTTGAAGTTATCAAAACTTCATTCCTAGTGCTAAGAGTCTCTTGCTCGAGTTCCCGAGTCCCTAGTTCAAAAAACTAGAGCTTTCCCCAGTTTTAGAGACAGCCATGACAACTTCCGCTCCCTACCAAAGACAAAATATTATTACGGACATCCAATGTTGCATCACTCTCTCTCTCAACCTAAAGTTAAGATTCCCTGACAAAGGAACACAATTCAGTGACACTTCCATGGTCACAAATTTTGAGGATTGATTCTTTGATCCCATCCTCAACAAGAAACAAAAGGATTTAGGAGGGAGCCCATGCCATATTACTAAATTTGGGGGATTTTGAGTCTTTTGGCTCTAGAATTTGACCACACACTCACACAATACATGGTGCCTCTCATGCACCCATATCCGGAGCTCGTACAAATGTGTGCACATTGTTTTGACCCTGAATTTCAATACCATCAAGGGAAAAAACATGTAGGTGGTGATTACACCACGAGCCATCAAGGATATGTTGGCCTTGCCCTATGAAAAATTGGCCGTTTCTATGACATGGCAAAACTCCAAGGAATCTAAGCTTAATGCTAGAATAATGATGCATTCATCAACAGAGAGTTGTGGTAATCGATTTAACTAATTTTAGAACATTAGGATTCCCAATAGTGATAAAAGTATTCATAGTGGATTCTCAGGATGCCTGCTCCATGTTGGCATTTATTTTCATCCAAGACTCAGATATAAATGTCCATGAATTGCAAGTTGCATCCCTTTTCAAATGAGATCAGTGAAGAAAGAATAGGCATATCGGTTTTACTTCACCGAGGCCATTATAAATCTATTTACGAGTAGTTGGTCCTATTCTCTATTAACTCCACCTTTAGGTACTCTTCCTATTTTTCCACCTCATTTTGTACAAGAACACCTAGTTCCTTAGCCAATTTATGACCCTGAAGCTGTGGGAAAGGAGGTGGACCCTCAAAAGGTCATCCCGGTATTTGCATGGACTCATGTGTTATCCCGATCCTTAGATGCATATAAATTCTCCAACAATTTTTCCATTCCTCTTCTGCATGAATTTGATCCAAAATAGGTCAATGATAGAATCAATGATTCAATCTAGACCATCCTTTTGACCCCCTGCATCCCTATGACTATTTCTTTGGGGTAACACATTCAATGATCTGGTTGCATGGATTTCGAGAGGAGTCCTTCATGCTCCCAAGGATCCTCATGCCATGGGTGGTAGGTTTGGAGATAACTAGATAGTTGGTGCTCCTCGATGCAAAGTATGACTTCATCCATAAAAAGAAGATATTGTTTGACCTCCCCTTCAGCATGGGAGGAATTACTATAATTAAATGCAAGGTGAAGCATATCCTCATGTAGAAGTTAGCTTCCTATGGCTTCACCTTGATCCAAGATACCTGGAGGTATGACCCAGATGGGTGGATGGCCGACACCCTATCCCAAAATAGAGTCTCGGACTCCTACCAAAGCACGAGCATAGCATTTATTTTGAAGATAGAGGTCTCCCCAGAAGATGCTCTTGATACTTATATCGTGGTGAGAAACATCCCAATTCCACTATGGGAGTCATTTCATCCGGTTCTATACAATTTTGACCCCACCATAAAAATGACCAAGGGCTTGAGAGTAGACTTGCGGAATAAGGAGTGAAACACGAGAGAAAATTAAGGCCTATTGGAAATATAGGAAAGAAATTGGGAAAACAAACTTCAATTTCATGGTTGTGCCCACCGATGAGCAGAGGAAATAATTTTAGGACACTTGAGCTTGGGTCTAACATGAACAAACAATGAGGAGGAAGTTGTAGTCACCAAAGAACAATACCCATGACATATTTCGAAATCCTCAACCCTCTCAATATAAAATGGGTCCTTGACCCATGCCCATAATCTATCAATAGGATCCCTCGGACTATATGCCCATGGTGCAAACAACACCAGCCCTTCAAGGTGAGGAGTCAATCACACAACCAAAGGGTAGGACTAGTTTAGGGTCTCACCGACCCAACCATTAGTCTCACCCTCCACGACAACTAATGAAGGTGTAAGCCTCTAGAGCCCTCTCAGGAAGAAGTTGAATTTGAACAAGGTCCTTTCTTCTATCGCCCCTTCACCTCCCATTCACCATGACATGTGATTTTCTTGATAAAGATGTGTTCTTTTGACTACTAAAGATCATGCTTGATATGGATAAATCATTTATGCTCTTTGATTGTAGGGTTGGTATGTTGTTGCTTGCAATAATCTATTTCACTTCTTATGAGTAAAGTTGTAATCTGGTTTGAATGGTTGCAAACTTATCCTTTGCAATTGGACTCATCCTTGGATCAATTCCATTGATCCAAGGTATGTTTTAAATCTTCTTATCTAAACTGAATGAAAAAATGACATTCATTGATTAAGAGACTTAATGGACTTGAACTTGTGTTTGTTGCAAATTCTTTACTATCTTGAAAAGACTATGCTTGCATTTTGTTTTGTGTTGTGCTCAACTCTTCTTGATTGACCCTTGCAGGGTGCTTAATGGTGTTAGGGGAAACCTACTTCAGATTCTTGAGAAAGAGAAAAATGTGTCCTATATCTATAAGGTCTATCCTAATAGATTCGAGACTCGGTAAATTTACCTAACTCTTTCTACACCACTTTACGTGGGATGACATCCTAACCTAAGTTGTTAACACTAAGTTAGTATGAAGGAAATAACCTAAGGGATGTAAAGTTATTTCTAAACCTATACTATTTGGTTAAGTCTAAGACCTAACCTAAGGTGGCAATCTATTTAATTGGGGGGTTATATCCTAAGGTTATATATTTTAAACTAACCTAAGATCTAACCTAAGAAAATTCTATCTATCCTAAACTAATGGGATATGAAAGGGGACCTATGGGTCATTGGCAAAGTGGGGAACTAAGTGGCGGTTCCTAAGATTTTATTGAGATTTGATTTTGATTTGGTTTTAAATGCATGTAAGTACTACCAGTTTGGCAGGGGCTAGTGAAAGTTTAGTGGAACCTACGTGGAGGCATCACTAAGTTTGGAAATGCATGTTGAAATTTGTTTTGGTCATCACCAACTTTGGATGGTGGTGGTAAAGAGAGAGAAGTGGGAATATGCAAATTAATGTCATTAATTCACCTCGGTTTTGGTGAGCAAACCATCTTGGAAGGCATGTTGGATTTGTTTGGGGTTGTTTTGTTTTGCATGCTTCACAATTTTTGCTCTACATGGAGCTATCTGGTTTTTGAACCAGCAGTTTGATCTCCACTTAGTGGCTATTTTTGAATTCTTTGATCTATTTTCGGTTCGAGGAATGTATAAGAGGCATTGTGGAAAAATATTATGGTTGTTTGATCTTTCTTGGAAAAGAAGAGGTGTTGGAAACTCAGGTTGGAAGTCTTCTTCGAATCGGCAGAGGCACTATCAGGCATGATAGGCTCTACCCATTAAGATTTCTTGCTTTCTTCTAAATGATTCATTAAAACAATTCTGCTCACTAGAAATTTATATTTGCATGATGTATCTAGTTATTTACTTGCATGTATTCTTGAAAATTATGTGGGTTTTGGAATGTGAATCCTTTTTTGTTATTGACAGTTTTTGGGAACTTTCTCTTTGTATTGGTTGTTAGAGGTTTGCATGTGATTTGTATTGAAACTCTGTAACTTGTATTTGTTAAACTCTTGTAACTTGAACTATTGCTCAGCTTTATTTGAAGCTTTGTAGCTTGTATTGAAACTTTGTTTCTATCATTTGAGACTAATGTTGATCGAACGGGCTTATTTCTTGTTGGGTTCTTGAATCTCTATTTAGACTTGTGTTTCGTGAGCTGAAGTGGAGCTCCGTAGGGGTTCTAAACTTGTATTGAAGCTTGAAATTTGTTTTAGCTTTATTGGGACCTTGTGTTTGTTTTGACTTGTGTTTGGAACTTATTGAAGTTTTGAACCTTGGTTGAATCTTCGTATTCAACAACTGAACTTGTATACAGTTCTTATGAATACTAAATTTGTTGTTGAGTTGTTGTGTTGTGCCCTTGTACTTAAGCTCTTAACTAAGGTTTTATTCTTCCTTAGGGAAACAAAAGGCTTGAACCCATAATAGGGTGTTGGTGTTTATTGAGCTTTTATTAGGGCCATGGGTTTTGTTTTTAACTCATATTTGAGCTTGTGTTGTTAGAACTTGTGTTCGAAGCTCATATTTGACTTGCAAGTGCAAGTATTCCATTGTTGGTTGTTTTGATTTTATTTGGAAATTGATGTGTTGATATTTATAGGTATTCTAAGCTAGAGTTTAGGGGGTATTATGAATTGTAAAACTTCAGTCTCATTTAATACTATCTGATGGAAGGGTCTTGTGAGTTTTTTTGGTTTGGAGTAGACCATGTAACTTCTTTTGAGGTCTCCTTTGTTTTGATTTTGAGAAGGAATGGTTGTATTACTTCTACCTTTTAGACTGCACTATGTTCTTGAACTTGATGGGGTGTGAATTAAGGAGTGTATTCTATTCATCTCTACTCTGAGTGTACCCATGTCTTGTGGGAAAACTTGACTATTTTGTTCATAGAAATAATTGGGAACTGGAACTAGAACTGTGTTCTGTTATGGGACAATCATCAGTTGTAGAGGTTTATGGAATGAATTACTTACTTCCTTTTTGTCTTTGATGTTGAGAAAATTCTTACCTGTCATAAGATTTTAATGGAACTCAGAATCTTGTGGTGATTTTGTTTAGTCATGTTGGAAGAAGTTGGGACAATATTTGTCTTTGATGAATTGTTTAGTTCCTTACTCTCTTCTGACCTTTCATCCGATTCATGGATTTCATCTTGTATGTTGAATTTAAACCCTATATACTAGTATAGTATGAAGGGATACAGTATCCCTATTTGGAATGCTTGGAAATTTTGTCCTTGGGTCTGTGAGTTTTATTGACCCTTGTCTATCTTGCACTTTGTTGTGTATTTCTCTTCCTTGTTGGACTCTTTGAACAATCTCTGAGTTTTAGTCAGAGAAGAGATTAGGATCTCTTGGGGACAATATGTTGTTTAGAGATAGTACTGAGAATTTCATTTTGAGAATGGAATCTGAACTTGAGCTTGGTGAATGAAAAGAGGTAATTAGTTTGTAAATCTTCATAGTGGAAATTGGAAGTATGCATGCTTTGACTGTGCATTCGGTTTTGAGTTCTCTTTTGGGAACTAGCTTAAGAATTTCTAAGTTTGTATTAGATGATGGATTTCATTTCATAGTATAAATGAAATGAAATATGGTTTGGGTCCTTGTTGGTTTGAGATCCTTTTTCTGTTGATTGATAAGTTTATTGATTGAACTTCTCATTATTTGATTCTCTTCTTTGTCTATATGGAGGATGAAACATACTAATATCAGATATGTTGTAACTAACTCCTTATAGATTGGAAAAAAGTTAAATGTGTCCTTCTATCCTTATGAATTTATGAAATAATTTAATGACAAGACTTGTTGACTATTTAAAGTGATTGATAGGATCAATTAAGTCTTGTGGTATAATTTTGATGTTGTAGATTATAATATGTTCCTTTCTTAAAGTAAATTCAGATTTCTTAATTGTACTTCTTTCTAGATGTTATTACTTATGATTATTTGCATGATGTTTTCAATTGTTTCATGAAAGCAAAGTTGTTTAATGAAGCAATTAGTGGAATGCACTTTACTTTAATGCTTAGTGCTTATCATGCTCAGTTCATTGAACTGACCCATGCTAGCAATTTTGTAGATGGACATCGTAAGTGATTAAAGAAGACAAGAACTTTCATGTTGTATTGGGTTATTTAATTTTGAACCTTATGTAAAGAGTTTTGATTCATTCTTGAATTGTATTGAAAAATAAAAGTTGTATTCTTTTTGGAATGGAGGTTGTTTGTTATACAACATGCCTGAAATACATAGTCTTGTAAATGAATAAGTTTATAATGAGGAATTGAATGTTGGAGATTTACTTGTATTGGTTGTGTAAACTATCTTGTATTTATGAAGAAGATGGAATTCCTATCTTGATGATATTATTCATATATGTTATATGCTTAATTCGGATAAACTTGATAAGTTAGATAAAAGGGAATTAGTTTAATCTCCCTTAATAAGATGCAGCTTGTTAAGTTGCATAAGATAACAATTTTATCTAAACAATTCTAATATAGTATTGGAATGTGTAATGAATATGCGATAAAACTATAGAGTTTGTGAAAGATAAGAAGGGTTTGACAAACCCTAACACTTAATCAAGTAGAGGAAGACTCTTCCTCACTAAAAGGAATGTAATCTAAAGAATGGTGATATGATTGTAAATCATTAGACTTCATTTCCTATAAAGTCTACTATAGTTGAACCTATTTGGTTGCTACACCTTCTTTGAATGATTAAGTTATATTTAATGGAACTTATGATATTGTTGTCCTATTTTGGTTAACTGTTGTTAAACTAAATAAACAAACATTAAAAGCAATCATGAGTTAAAGGAAGTTCTTTAATGCTTAATTGATTCAAGTATAGAACAAGAACTTAAGGAGTGTTGGATTAGGGTTTAGCATAGATGTTGTAATCTATTTTATAATCCAAATTAATTAAATATTAATAACCTCCTTGGGGTATGTACATCATGATGAGGTAGTTTCTATAGGATGTTGGCACACACCAACTATAGGGTTGTACCTTCGAGAAGACTAGGGTTTTCTCGAGGATACAACATTGCAGTTGACATGTGGCAACACCCTTCTACATTGATCATCTAGATCTACACACAAATAAGGACTTGAACTTAGTTTCTCTCTAGGTCAAGTTAGTGGCATGTTTAGGATAGGTAGTAGCTTTCAATGGCTCAGGGTACCTTGGCACACCCAGTTGACTTAGGTCAACCGAGTATGCCCATATACCCTAAGTCATTGTGAGCATCTTCCTATAATGATTTATGTTTCTAACTAGGGCTAGGGTTAAACTTTGGGCAAGTGGACTGACGGTAGTCAGTAAAGACCATTCATGATAACAGAGGAGTGAGGTGAAGGACGTATTCCAAAATGATGAGTATGTCATCTAGGAATAGTGACATACACAGTATGTTGTAAATATTTGGCCAAAGTATCACAAGTTATTGGTTGTGTTGTCCTATGTCACCAAGTTTAAAGCAACATGATATCAGATGAATATTGGTAACAAATATTCAGATATGTTCTTTAAATAGATCACTCAGTACCCGGTTTAGGGTAGGAAAACCAAGTATACAAAGTATACGATAAGTATTCAATACTTAAAGTTAACATAAATAGATCGGTAGATAAATAGATCGGTAGATGAGTTATGAAATGAATAGATTGGTAGTAGATCGGTTATGAAATGAATAGATCGGTGGATCACCAAGTCATTTACAGCTGCATATGGTTATCTGTTTGAGATTGATTGGCATGGAATGTTTGTTCTAAATAATGCTTTATTTAGAACAGTGAACATTATGTAAAAAAAAAAATTCCTTGTTTCTAAAGTCTTAAAATGGGAATGTTACATCTTGGTATCAGAGTTGAAGGTTGTAGACTCTTGGACCTATTGTGTCCATAATCTGATGAAACTTAAATTTTCTTGTAACAAAAAATGGTTAGAACAAGAGGAAATGTTGCAAATAACCCTCCACCTGAGGAAGGAGTAGTAACTACCCAGAAACTAGATGAGATCCTTGCTACCCTGTTGGACACAAGAGATCATTTGGTTGTACTTGAACAACAAGTAATGGGAAATGAGGAGGAAGAAGATGCTGATAAAAACAATCAGCCACCTCCTGGGGACAACCAATGTAGGTGTTGATAATAACAATGTGAACATACCTGTTCATCCTAAAAACAAAAAGGCTAGGCTAGCGTGAAACTCACTAATGATATAAAAAGGATAAGTCCACCCAAGTTTGATGGCACCACATTAGGAGATGGAGCTGAGAACTAGCTCAACAAAATGGAGAAATACTTTGCAATAAGGAATTTCTCAGAAGAAACAAAGGTGATATGGGGAGCATATCATCTTTCTCATGAAGCATCTTCATGGTGGGACAACCAGTAAGGCTGAGTTAAACATTGATGAAACTAATATCACATGGGATCAATTTAAAGGTTACTTTAGGCAACGTTGGCTGCCACAACTTTATTATGATCAGAAAATGACTGAATTTCAGAACTTAGCTCAAGGAAAGCTAACTATAATTGAGTATTGGGAATGATTTACAAAACTCCTTAAGTATGTACCTCAATACCAAACTGATGAGAAGTTCAGATATAAAATTCATCATGGGATTGAATCCCATTATAGGAGGAGAGGTGGATGTTCACAGCCCAACCATGATGGAAGGGGTTGTTGAAAAATCCATAAGGCAGGAACAAAAATTAAAGGCAATTTCTGCTCATAAGGAGGAAGTAAGGAAGAAAGTTCCTAACTCCTCTTCATCATCTCTTACACCTAAGAAAGGACCATGGAAGAAATTTGGAATGAAAAGTAAGTTTTCATCTGATACTAATAAGAAAACAATAAACAAACAAGTTTGTTGGTAATGCACAACAACTTTGCTAAGAACAATAATAACGGACATAAGTCCTATGGGGGTTAGAACGATAACTCTAAGGCTGGAAATAAACCCGAGCCTAGGAAGGGACCTATAGGAGGCTGTTATAACTATGGAAAAGATCATTATGCAAAATCAATGCCCTTTGAAAAAGGATGATCGTAATCAACAGCACAAGATACACACTGCAGTAGCTGACAAGTAGGATGAGAAATAGGCCACACCTATAGAAGTTCGGTAAGTTATTTGGTTTACCTATAACTATTATTTTGATACTGGAGCTACTTGAATGTTTTATTTCTAATAAATTAGCATCAAAACTAAAAAGAAAAGCTAGAAACATGGATAAAACATGGACTATATATGGAAACAATGTTGTTCATACAGTTAGTATGTGTCTTTTTGGAGCAGTCCTTGATTTACCTAACTTTTCCACTGAAGTTGATCTTTATGTTCACCTTTGGGGTCTTATGATGTAATCATAGGTGTTAATTGGTTAGCAGAACATAAGGCTAAAGTGGACTATTTTGAAAAACACATTAGTTGTTTAGATGACCTATAGAAAAAACAACAGAGATTTAGGTGTGAAACGTGAGATTTTTATTAGAAAATTGTCAGCTATGCAACTTAAAAAGGCCAAAAATAAAGGTTGTACCTTATATGTAGTAAAATTTCTGAAACAACTGAAGAGAACAACGTGATGTTATGGAATGATATCCATTGTTACGAGACTTCAGTGACATATTTCTAGAAGAATTGCTAGGTCTTCCACCCAAAAGGGAGTTTGATTTCATGATTGAGATCAAGCCTAGAACTAAACCTATTTCTAAAGCACCATATCAATGACTACTATAGAATTAGTAGAGCTTAAGGCTCAGTTGCAGAAATTTTGTCTAAAGGTTTGATTAGACCAAGTGTTTCACCTTGGGGAGCACCTATAATTTTTGTGAAAAAGAAGGATGGAACACTTAGATTGTGCATTGATTACAAAATGTTAAACAAAGCAACAATCAAGAATAGATACCCACTCCCTAGGATTGATGATTTATTTGATCAGATGCATGGAGCATCGGTATATTCTAAGATAGATCTTTGATCTGGATATCATCAATTATGGATTAAGGATGAGGATATTCATAAAACAACTTTCAGAACAAGGTATGGACATTATGAGTTCACGGTTTTACCTTTTGGATTAACTAATGCACCTACAACATTTATGAATTTAATGAATAATATCTTTCAAGAATACTTGGAAAAATTTGTGCTCGTATTCTTGGATGACATTCTCATATATTCTAAAAGTATTGAGGAACACCATGAGCATTTGAAGATAGTTTTGGAAATATTAAGAAAGAGATGGTTATTTGGTAAGTTGTCTAAATGTTCTTTCTATGACACAAAAGTACACTATTTGGGACATGTAATAAGTAAGAATGGAATTGTTGTAGATCCTTAAAAATTGTAGCTATAACTGAGTGGCCTACACCAAAGAATGTACATGAAGTTAGAAGCTTCATGGGACTTGTTGGCTACTATAGAAAATTTGTAAAAGACTTCTCTAAGGTGGCTGCACCAATAACTTCTTTATAGAAGAAGGATAAAAAGTTTGTTTGGAATGAGAAATGTGAAATTGCATTCAAAACTTTGAAGGAATAGTTAACTTCAGCACCTATTCTTGTAGTACTAGATCCTAATGGAGATTTTATGGTGGTAACTGATGCATCTGGTGAAGGTCTAGGAGGTATTTTGTTACAAAATGGTCATGTCATAGCTTATAAAAGTAGAAAACTTAAGTTACATGAGTTGAATTATGCTCCACATGATTTAGAGCTTGCTGCCATTGTTCATGCATTGCAAGTTTGGAGGCATTACCTACTTGGTAAACCTTTTGAATTGAAAATTGATCATCTTGGGCTGAAATATATCTTCACTCAACCAAATCTTAATGCAAGCAACAATGAAGGTGGTTAGAGTTTTTGTCTCAATATGATTTTGACATCAATTATATCAAGGGTAAAGAAAATAGAGTGGCTGACACTCTAAGTCGTAGGAAGCACATTTCTGCTCTTATAACATTGAGAACTCAATTTAAGGATGAAGTAAAAAGTGTTATGGAATCTGATTCTTATTTTCAGCAAGTAAAGACAACGCTTGCTGCAGATTCTAGTGATTCGAGGTATAAAGGTTTTCACTTTGATAATGAAGGAATCTTATGATTTGAAAATAGAGTATTTGTACCTTCGCTAAATGATTTGAGAAAGAAATTGTTAGCAGAATTCCACAATTCACCTTTTTCTGACACCCTGGTATTACAAAAATGCTTGCTGATATAAAACAACAATATTTCTGGAAGGGAATGAAAAAGGATGTTATAGACTTTGTGACACATTGCCTTGAATGTCAACGTGTTAAAGCGGAACATATGCACCCAGCCGGTTTATTGTATCCTCATAGCATACACAGTACAAATGGCAAGTGATAAGCATGGAATTTGTACAAGGGTTGCCTATGTCAAGAAATAAACATGATGTTATTTTAGTAGTTGTGGATAAACTAACAAAGGTAGCACATTTTATCATTGGTAATCTGAAGGATGATTCTCTGTGTTAGCTAAAATATTTGTACATGAAATTTTTAGATTACATGGAGTACCTGAATTAATCATTTCAGATAGAGATCCTAGAATGACATCAAGATTTTGGAAAATGCTTAATGCAGCTTTAGGAACTAAGCTGAATTTCAGTTCTGTGTATCATCCGAAAATGGATGGATAGACTAAAAGAGTTAATCAAGTTTTAGAGGATATGTTACGAATGTATTGTATGGATCAAGTATAAGTGGGAAGAGTACCTTCCACTAGTTGAGTTTGCATATAATAATACATATCATGCCTCTCTTAAGATGGCACCTTTTGAAGCATTATACGGAAGAAAATGCAGAACCCCTGTTAGTTGGGACAACATGGAGGATAGAGAGGTAATTGGACCTGAAATCCTTACTAAAATGGAACAACAAGTTAAATTGATTCATGAACGCTTGAAAGAAGCAGCAGATAGACAAAAGAGTTATGCTGATTTGAAGTGGGTAGATAGGAAATTTGAACTTGGTGAGAAAGTCTTTCTTCGGTCAAACCAAAAAAGAGCTCTATAACTTTTGGCAAGGCTACCAAGTTATCACCTCATTTATGTGGGACCTTTTGAGATAGTTGAAGTAATCAACCATCTAGCTTACCACTTAGCATTACCTCCTACTTTATCATGAATGCATGATGTTTTCCATATTTCTTTTCTTAAGAAATACGTTTTCAGATTTATCACATGTGTTAAATTGGAATTCCTTGTAGGTCCAAGACCCAGAATAATTGTGGTTAAACCCATACGAGTGCTTGAAACTCACCAGTTGCATTTGAGAAATCATGAGATAAGTCAATGCAAGGTCTAATGGGACCAGTTTAATGAAGAAAGTGCAACTTGGGAAAACCTGGATGATATGAAAACTACTTTTCCATATCTATTTGAATAGAATTGATTTTGTTGACTGATAAAAAAATTGTGATTTTATCTTTATAATACAATAAGTATGCCAGTTTTGGCAAATATTTATTTGTTTTGAATATTTTTATTTGTTTTGAATAAACAACATATTTAATGAATAAAAATTGATTATCCTAAATGCAATGATTTGAGGTAATCATTTGAATGATTAAAAAGATGTAACACCCTTTATTTGTTTTCAAAGTGAATTGATTTTCTTTTGACTATGCTTGAAGAATCATATATGCTTTGAAATAAAAAAACTTTATTTAAGTTGATAATTTTGTTTGAAAATTTGCAAACTTATCCTTTGCAATTGAATTGAATTCATCCAAATGTTTTAAATCTTCTTATCAAAACTAATGAAAAACTGAAATTCATTGATTAATGAAAATTAATGACTCAGATGTGTTTTTTTTTTGAATGTTGATTGAATCAAATTATGATAAAATGTTAAGAAAGTGAATAAAAATTGATTATCCTAAATGCAATGACTAAAATGAGGTAATCATCGGGATGATGATTCTTTTTAGGAGGGAAGCATGTAACACCCTTGACAATTGTTATATTCCTCCTTTGCATTTCAAGTGTTGACATGTGATTTTCTTGATAAAGATGTGTTCTTTTGACTACTGAAGATCATGCTTGATATGGATAAATCATTTATGCTCTTTGATTGTAGGGCTGGTATGTTGTTGCTTGCAATAATCTATTTCACTTCTTATGAGTAAAGTTGTAATCTGGTTTGAATGGTTGCAAACTTATCCTTTGCAATTGGACTCATCCTTGGATCAATTCCATTGATCCAAGGTATGTTTTAAATCTTCTTATCAAAACTAAATGAAAAACTGACATTCATTGATTAAGAGACTTAACGGACTGAACTTGTGTTTGTTGCAAATTCTTTACTATCTTGAAAATAGTGCTTGCATTTTATTTTGTGTTGTGCTCGGCTCTTCTTGATTGACCCTTGTAGGGTGCTTAATGGCATTAAGGGAAACCTACTTCTTGTATTCTTGGGAAAAAGAAAATGTGTCCTATATCTATAAGGTCTATCCTAAAGAGATTCGGGACTCAGGTAAAATTACCTAACTCTTTCTACACCACTTTACGTGGGATGACATCCTAACCTAAGTTGTTAACACTAAGTTAGTATGAAGGAAATAACCTAAGGGATTCAAAGTTATTTCTAACCTATTGTATTTGGTTAAACTAAGACCTAACCTAGGGTGGCAATCTATTTAATTGTGGGTTATATCCTAAGGTTATATATTTTAAACTAACCTAAGATCTAACCTAAGAAAATTCTATCTATCCTAAACTAATGGGATATGAAAGGGAACCTATGGGTCATTGGCAAGTGGGGAACTAAGTGGTGGTTCCTAAGCTTTTATTGAGATTTGATTTTGATTTGGTTTTAAATGCATGTAAGTACTGCCAGTTTGGCAGGGGCTAGTGAAATTTTAGTGGAACCTACGTGGAGGCATCACTAAGTTTGGAAATGCATGTTGAAATTCATTTTGGTCACACCAACTTTGGATGGTGGTGGCAAGGAGAGATAGGCAGGGAATATGCAAATTAATGTCATTAATTCACCTCGGTTTTGGTGAGAAACCATCTTGGAAGGCATGTTGGCAGATTTGTTTGGGGTTGTTTTGTTTTGCATGCTTCACAATTTTTTCTCTGCATGGAGCTAGCTAGTTTTTTGAACCAACAGTTTGATCTGCACTTAGTGGCTATTTTTGAATTCTTTGATCTATTTTCGGTTTGAGGAATGTATAAGAGGCATTGTGGAAAAATATTATGGTTGTTTGATCTTTCTTGGAGAAGAAGGTGTTGGAAACTTGGCTGGAAGTCTTCTTCGAATCGGCAGAGGCACTATCAGGCATGATAGGCTCTACCCATTAAGATTTCTTGCTTTCTTCTAAATGATTCATTAAAACAATTCTACTCACTAGAAATTTATATTTGCATGATGTATCTAGTTATTTACTTGCATGTATTCTTGAAAATTATGTGGGTTTTGAATGTGAATCCTTTGTTGTTATTGGTAGTTTTGGGAACTTTCTCTATATTGGTTGTTAGAGGTTTGCATGTGATTTGTATTGGAACTCTGTAACTTGTACTTGAAGCTCTATAAACTTGTAACTTGAATTTAGTTTGACTTTGTTTCTATCATCATCGAGACTAATGTTGATTTGAAAATAATGGCATTGCTTGTTGGCTTTCTTGTTTCAGATTCTGAATCTCTATTTAGACTTGTGTTTCATGAGCTGGAAGTGGAGCTCCGTAGGGGTTCTAAACTTGTATTGAAGCTTGAGATTTGTTTTAGCTTTATTGGGACCATGTGTTTGTGTTTGGACTGTTTGAACTTATTGAATTTTTGAACCTTGGTTGAATCTTTTATTCAACAACTGAACTTGTATACAGTTCTTATGAATATTGAATTCATTGTTGAGTTGTTGCGTTGTGCCTTGTACTTAAGCTCTTAACTGAGGTTTTATTCTTCCTTAGGGAAAAGGGAAGGCTTATGAACCCATAATAGAGTTGTGTTGGTGTTTATTTCTAAGCTTTTTTATTAGGGCCATGGGATTTTTTTTTACTGAAATTATTTGAGACTTGTGTTGTTATTTGCTTGTGTTTACCTAAACTCATTTTGAATCTTGTAGGGTATTCCATTGTTGGTTGTTTTTGATTCATGTATTTGGAAATTCCATTTGTAAATTTTTATATTATTCTGACCCATTTTGGAGTTGGGTATTATGAATTGAAAAACTTTTTTTTGTCTCATTTAATCTCCTTTAATTGTCTATGAAGGGGGGCTTGTGAGTTTTGAGTTGGTTGATAGACCATGTAACTTCTTTTTGAAATTCCTTTGTTTTGATTTTTGAGAAGGAATGATTTTGTTTTATTCTACTTATTTTTAGACTACACTATGTTTCCTTTGAACTTGATGGGGCAGAATTAAAAAAAGTGTATTCTATTCTCTATCTCTTCTCCTGAGAGTACCCATGTCTTGTGGGAAAACTTGATTATTTTTTCTTAGAAATAATGGAACTGGAATTGTGATTTGTTTTTGGGACAATCATGTATCATTGTAGAGGTTTATCGAATGTATTACTTATTTCCTTTTTTTGTCTTTGATGTTGAGAAAATTCTTACCTATCATAAGATTTTTATGGAACTCAAGAAATCTTGTGGTGATTCTGTTTAGTCGTGTTGGAAGAAGTTTGGGATAGTATTTGTCTTTGATGAACTATTTGGTTCCTTACTCTTTCTGACCTTTCATCCGATTCATGGATTTCATCTGTATGTTGAATTTAAACCCTATATACTAGTATAGTATGAAGGGATATAATATCCCTATTTTGGAATGCTTGGAAATTCAGTCCTTGGGTTTGTGAGTTTTATTGACCCTTCTATCTTGCTTGCACTGTTGCGTATTTCTCTTCCTTGTTGGACTCTTTGAATGAATCTCTGAGTTTTAGTCAGAGAAGAGATTAGGATCTCTTGGGGACAGTATGTTGTTTAGAGATAGTACTTTGAGAATTTTGTTTTGAGAATGGAATTTGAACTTGAGCTTGGTGAATGAAAAGAGGTAATTAGTTTGTAAATCTTCAGTGGAAATTGGAAGTATGCATGCTTTGACTGTGCATTCGGTTTTGAGTTCTCTTTTGGGAACTAGCTTAAGAATTTCTAAGTTTGTATTAGATGATGGATTTCATTTCATAGTATAAATGAAATGAAATATGGTTTGGGTCCTTGTTGGTTTGAGATCCTTTTTCTGTTGACTGATAAGTTTATTGATTGAACTTCTCATTATTTGATTCTCTTCTTGTCTATATGGAGGATGAAACATACTAATATCATATATGTTGTAACTAACTCCTTGCAGATTGGAAAAAGTTAAATGTGTCCTTCTATCCTTATGAATTTATGAAATAATTTAATGACAAGACTTGTTGATTGTTTAAAGTGATTGATAGGATCAATTAAGTCTTGTGGTATAATTCTATGTTGTAGATTATAATATGTTCCTTTCTTAAAAGTAAATTCAGATTTCTTAATTGTACTTCTTTCTAGATGTTATTACTTATGATTATTTGCATGATGTTTTTATCAATTGTTTCATGAAAGCAAAGTTGTTTAATGAAGCAATTAGTGGAATGCACTTTACTTTAATGCTTAGTGCTTATCATGCTCAGTTCATTGAACTGACCCATGCTAGCAAAATTTTGTAGATGGACATCGTAAGTGATTAAAGAAGACAAGAACTTTCATGTTGTATTGGGTTATTTAATTTTGAACCTTATGTAAAGAGTTTTGATTCATTCTGAATTGTATTGAAAAAGAAAAGTTGTATTCTTTTTGGAATGGAGGTTGTTTGTTATACAACATGCCTGAAAAATACATAGTCTTGTAAATGAATAAGTTTATAATGAGGAATTGAATGTTGGAGATTTACTTGTATTGGTTGTGTAAACTATCTTGTATTTATGAAGAAGATGGAATTCCTATCTTGATGATATTATTCATATATGTTATATGCTTAATTTGGATAAACTTGATAAGTTAGATAAAAGGGAATTAGTTTAATCTCCCTTAATAAGATGCAACTTGTTAAGTTGCATAAGTTAACAATCTTATCTAAACAATTCTAATATAGTATTGGAATGTGTAATGAATATGCGATAAAACTATAGAGTTTGTGAAAGATAAGAAGGGTTTGACAAAACCCTAACACTTAATCAAGTAGAGGAAGGTTCTTCCTCACTAAATGAAATGTAACCCAAAGAATGGTGATATGATCGTTAATCATTAGACTTCATTTCTTATAAAGTCTACCACTAGTTGAACCTATTTGGTTGCTACACCTTCTTTGAATGATTAAGTTATATTTAATGGAACTTATGATATTGTTGTCCTATTTTGGTTAACTATTGTTAAACTAAATAAATGAACATTAAAAGCAATCATGAGTTAAAGGAAGTTCTTTAATGCTTAATTGATTCAAGTATAGAACAAGAACTTAAGGAGTGTTGGATTAGGGTTTAGCATAGATGTTGTAATCTATTTTATAATCCAAATTAATTAAATATTAATAACCTCCTTGGGGTATGTACATCTTGATGAGGTAGTTTCTATAGGATGTTGGCACACGCCAACTGTAGGGACTATACCTTTGAGAAGACTAGGGTTTTCTCGAGGATACAACATTGCAGTTGACATGTGGCAACACCCTTCTACATTGATCATCTAGATCTACACACAAATAAGGACTTGAACTTAGTTTCTCTCTAGGTCAAGTTAGTGGCATGTTTAGGATAGGTAGTAGCTTTTAATGGCTCAGGGTACCTTGGCACACCTCTGTTGACTTAGGTCAACCAGTATGCCCATATACCCTAAGTCATTGTGAGCATCTTCCTATAATGATTTATGTTTCTAACCAGGGCTAGGGTTAAACTTTGGGCAAGTGGACTGATGGTAGTCAGTAAAGACCATTCATGATAATAGAGGAGTGAGGTGAAGGACGTATTCCAAAATGATGAGTATGTCATCTAGGAATAGTGACATACACAAGTATGTTGTAAATCTTTGGCCAAAGTATCACAAGCTTGTTGGTTATGTTGTCCTATGTCACCAAGTTTAAAGCAACGTGATATCAGATGAATATTAGTAACAAATATTCAGATATGTTCTTTTAACAGATCACTTAGTACCGGTTTAGGGTAGGAAAAACCAAGTATACGATAAGTATTCAATACTTAGATTTATGAAATAAATAGATCGGTAGATCACCGAGTTATGAAATAAATAGATCGGTAGATCACCGAGTTATGAAATGAATAGATCGGTGGATCACCGAGTCATTTACAGCTGCATATGGTTATCTGTTTGAGATTGATTGGCATGGAATGTTTGTTCTAAATAATGCTTTATTTGCATCCAGATGATTATTCCATCAAAGCATTTTTGCGGTGGACCTTACACACTTCGACCTCAAGATAAGATCAAATTAATAAGTGAGAAAACTATCTTAGTCACCACCAAATACCTCAAAATCAGCAATAAGCTAAATAAAATGGAGGCTAGCCTCCTATAGATTCAAAATACTATAGCCCATCTCAATGCTGAAATCAAAGGCAAGGGAAAATAAATAGATAGAGAAACTTTGCAAGGAGTTAAAGGAATAAGCTTCACAAGAAGCTCTTGAAAATTCTCAAGAAGAGACTAAGAGATTGGAAGCCAAGCTAGCAACATCCAAAGTGCATCCAGTTCACTTGACCAAGAGAACAAGCTCCTTGACATGAGGTGATTCCAAGAAACTTGAGGTTACTACTCTCCGAAAAATTTGTGTGCCTATGAGGTAGAGAAGGAAGCTTGCAAAAAAAGTGCTAGATAACGAGGATGTGGTCGAGGATTTGACATGGAAACTTGCTCAATAACCCCATAAATGGAGAATTTTCATGTGGTGCAAGGGTTATACACCTCCCGCTCCAAGAGAATTGCCACTAAGGAAAAATATTTAAGTCCCACATGTAGATTCATATTTGATGCACAAAGCATGTAAACTAACATGGAGTCCTCAACCTTAACCATCAACAACACTCTTTTTGCCAAGGTCCCTAAATCACAAATGTTGGTTCAATAATTATATGACTCTTTAGAATCCACCCTACAAGGGCTGTATTACAGACAAGTGGATGGTCACGGTGAAAATTAGTGAGATTACGAGTTGCAGCAACAACGTTGTTATCAAGTGCGCGAATCTCTTGACCAAACTCCAATGCCCCCAACATAAGGGGTGCTCATAGATCATTCAATAATAGAATATCTTCATATGAATTATAGAATAATTTCTACATTTTTTCGAGGCATTTCCATTGTTGCTCCTCATTTTTGCCCCAACCCCTTTTTCCTTTCGGTGTTATTTTTGATTTTTCAAGACTGAATTTTTCGTTAGTATGGAACTAAGCACGGAGGGTATCCATGTGTCCCTTTGGTACATTTTGGAGAAAACACAAAGAATCATAAGCCTTTGAGAAGGGAGAATAAACCATGTGGATAAAGCACAATAAAGCATCCCAAATGGGCTGAAAATTCAAAGATAAAGAGGAGGAATGCATAGGCCCCTACACATTGCCTAGTTGTAATTTCAAAAGGAGAGAGAAAAGGAGAAGCCCTGAACCATGCAATGTTTCCACGTGTCACACATGAAGCTATCAATGCTAAAGGGACCAATAAAAGAAGCGAAGGGCTCAAGATTTAGTGGATTGAATGTGATCTCGGTCCCCAAAGCATGCAGTTGATATTTTGCTCCAAAGGTCAAAGATTTCGTATGTAAAAACTAAATGTGGATGGTGGAAACCTAAATGGAGGTACATTGAAGCAAGAGTCATGAAGATATATAAGAGAATGTTCTTGTGCCGGACATAGATAGAAAAATAAGTTCTAGAACGTCAAAAGGGAGGAATTTAGGTTTAGTCTATTGTGTTCATTGGCCTTGGCAAGGCTCTTTTGTAAAGAAGTGTTGTAATTTGTGCTATTTCAACCTTATGTACAATTTTCTAAATAAATAAGAGTTCTTGTTTTATGCACCTACAAGCTCACAATATTCTATATCATGTGTTTCTTGTTATTTACTTGTATTCAATTCTAGATGAACA
Source organism: Taxus wallichiana var. yunnanensis (assembly GCA_018340775.1). Lineage (NCBI taxonomy): Eukaryota > Viridiplantae > Streptophyta > Pinopsida > Cupressales > Taxaceae > Taxus > Taxus wallichiana. The sequence goes on from CM031239.1 coordinate 697,477,777, forward strand.
TTTAAATATCTATCGTGCTACACACCCTTAGATATTTACATAAATTTGTTCATTTACATACATCATGTTTTAAGTTTCATTCTGCTTTGATAGTTTGAAAAATCTTTGAAATAATAGATCATGGTTGATGTTCTTCGACTATTTTAGTAGTTATTTCAATATCCATCTCTTTTCTTTTAGTAAAGTTTTGACACATTGCCTTAGATAGGATTTATGTATTGCTTTATTTTCTCTCTAACCCTTATCTCAACCCAAATAAGAGAAGAGCTAGCTTCTATAAAATATAGAGGTTTATCTTAGGGTCAATTCCCACATCTCTAAGATTTCAGAAAACTTTGGTGATTCATCTATAAATATAATATTCAACATGAACCACACTCATGGGCTCTTTAAGATATTGGATATATTCAATGGATAGCTTGTATGCACTAGATCCACATTTTGTTGTAATAAAATGAGGACCCAACGAATTAGGTTCAAAATTTCCTTTCTTTTCCTGAAATTTTATTGTGTTTGTTTGATTTTCCTTTAGTACAAGGTCACCGGTTTCAAAATGTATGGGTTTTTATCCATTTTTTATAGTCTGAACGAAGTCGATTCTGATACACTTTCAAATGATCCAAGGAATTAAGCCTCTTTTCATCTAGGAGGCAAAGTTCAGAAAGATGAGCATATTTGTATTCATCTTCATTGATAAAATATTTGAGGGATATACAAAGTGATGGGAGCTAAAACTCTATTGGTAACAAAACTTCAATTTCATATACGAGTGAAAAGGGTATGGCTCCTATTAGAGTACAGTAAGATATGTGATATGCCTAGCGGGCTCAATAGAATTGTATATGCCAATTATGACCATGTTTTTCAAAACCAATTTCTAAGATGGATTTGAACATTTTATTGGATGCTTTAGCTTGGCCATTACACTATGGATAGTATGGAGTGGACCATTTAAGGTAGATGTGAAAGCGTTTGGCTAGCTTTTTAATAAATTATTTTTAAAGGATGTATTGCTATCAGTAATAATAGATGAAGGGATGTCAAAATGACAAATGATATGGTTAAATATGAACTTGGAAATATTAGTACCAATGACATAAGTGAGAGGCATGACCTCTACCCATTTGGTAAAATATTCGGTTGCAGTGATAATGAATGTATGATGATCGAAGATGTGGGTTTTATTTTTCCTATATGGTCAATCCCCCATTGGGAGAAAGGCCAAGGCACGGTGATGGGTTTAAGATCTTTTGAAGGGCCATGAATGACATTTTCATGTTGTTGGAATGCCTAACATTTTTTTGATAAAGTTGTAGGCATCACACACCATATTGGGCTAATAATAACCGATGCATAAAATATTTTTATCTAGAACCATGCCACTTGTGTGCACCACATATTCTAGCATGTACCTCGACTAGAGTTTGGTTTTCTTCATCTTGATTGAGACATATTAAGAGAGTTCCATCATAGCCTCTTTGATATAAGGTGTCAATGAGGATAGTGTAGCGTGAAGCACATTGTGTTAGGGCTTGTTTGTGTTGGGAATTCATATTGTTAGGGAAAGTTTTATCATGGATGAAGGTGTAAATATCATGATACCAAGGGTTTTTAGGACCAAATATTTCACATATCATGGTTGAATATGGAAAATATTATGATGAAATCAGAAGATGTTCTACAAGAAACTCATTATGTGTTTTATTTGGACCAAACTCAAGAAGGGATCCAATAATCACCATGACATCTACTGATTTGTTTTGTACGTGAGGAACTTGTTTAAAGTGATAAGATAAAAGTAACCTTTTAGGATATCAACCATGAGCTTATAGGGGACCAATTTTTCATCCTTGACTTGATATTCATTAGTGAATTGATTGATGACCAAGAGGGAATCACCATAAACCGTCAACTCCTTAATATTCCATGAAATAGAAAACTTCAAACTAGCTATGAGAGCTTCATACTCAATAATATTTTTGGTGCAGGGGAAGCCAATGCGAAAGATTTTGGAATGAAATCACCATCTGGCGTGAGTAGAGAATATCAGCTCCTAACTTGTGGATATTATAAGATCTATAAAAAAATAGGGTCCAAGAGAAAATTGCATCAATATAAAAGATTTATTCATCCAAAAATTCAAAGTGAAAAGGTTTTGATCTTGGTAAAAGTGTTGCAAAAAGTTGATCTACAAGGGCTTGTTCCTTGATTACTTTTTTATTGAAAATTTGTATGTCAAATTCATTGAGTAATACAACCAAGATAAACAATCTTCTTGTTAAGAAAAGTCTGGATAGTAGATATTTGAGTGGATATACTTTTTCAATAAGTTTATTTGTATGACTAATAAAATAAATATGTATCTTATCAAAAGTGAGATCCACTTTGTTACTCATACTTTCTCAACTTGGGAATATTGAAGTTCATGATCAATAAAGGTCGTATTGAGATAATAAACAACATGTTCTTGTCCCTGATCATTATGTTGTGATAGTAATGCCCCTATTGCATATTATGTAGTAGATGTATAGAGAAACATTGGTTTTTTGGAATAGGTAGTATTAGCACCAAGTAATTTGATAGATATTATTTCATTTTGGAGAAAGATTCTTGACATTCTTGATTCCATTTGAACTATATATTCTTTTTGAAAAACTAATTGAAGTAATGACATTTGTCTACTAATTATGAGATGAATTGTATGATGGATTGGGTATTTTCTTGAAGACCTCTTAGTTATCTCGAGATTGTTTGGAGGAGGCATCTCCATGATAGATTTGACCTTTGTGGGGACTAATAATTTGGTATGATATTTGTACGGGAAATAATAATGATTTTTACATTATTCAACACTCATTACAAAAGATATTATATAGCCATGGAAATAGAAAACCAACCTCCTACAAACTCAAAATTCATACAACCAAATAACCTATTAATAGTTTTGTGGGTACAAGCAAACTCTATGAATATATTGTTGTTAAGACAATATATTATACTAAAAAGCAATATAACCATAATATTTACGACTCCGAAGGTAAATTATTTTACCATATGATAAAATCAAACCATGTGAGTACTACATATTCCTAACATTCCCCTCTTAGTGCAAACATGGAGAGAGGGCATATCTCAAGAACTGGAAACCAAATTGTATGCCTCAACATACTATTACCCATGATCATCTCGCTTCACCACAATGAGTCCCTCACTAGATGATCACACTTTCACCAATGCAACCGATGAAAAATTCTAACATCATAAAATCTCAACAATCGAGAGGATCACCATAGTCATCTTCCCTCCTATACAATTTTTCTTAACATCTGTAATGCACATTCTCCTCATTACAAACTTTAGTAGGGAATGAGTACCTTATTTTATTTATTCACACACCACTCAAAGAAAACAACTAAAAAATATAAAAAGGTGCCCCAAGTGATGTATGAAACTCCATTATTAGTGACTAATGAGAGGCATTGATCACCCTCCATCCTCCATTGTTTCCAACCTCTAGTTATTTTGTTGCTAACTCAACTATATTTGATCATGGAGATCATTTTTACATACCTCAATTGGATGTCGGATTCCACCAAAAATGTGTAAAAGGCAATTTTTTAATTTTTTTACTTTTTACAATGGACCCAAAAAGACTTCTAGACTCTTAACTTTGATAACGACACACCAAAATGACGATAAGAAATTTTTGACTACAAGAGTCTTACTATATGGATTCTTATCGAAATGAATTTTTTAATAACAAGATGATACGGACAGAATATTACCCAACTAGGAGTAAAATGACTCAATAACACAAAATGAATAGGAGTAAAATGACTCAATAACACAAAATGACAAAAACCTGCATAACATCTAGTGGTATACTTTATATGACTTATAAAATAACTCAATATTTAACATGAATGATTGACTTAAATTATAATTAAGGACTATAGAGAAATAAAGTAAAATCTAAAGGAATAAATAGAATCTATATGACATACATACGTGGCTATTATGTGTGTTAAGCTATATTCCCAAATGGAGGAGATTCCAACTTCCAAGGTGGAGTGACAGTCAATAGACAACCACATGAGATTACACCACCGTCTTTATGAAATGAAGCAAAATAATAAACTAAGATCTAGTGCAAAATAGAAATGAGCTCAAGATTAGAGTCAACATAGGCTAAAAATAGATATGATGATATACATGTATAGTTTTCATGTTCGTTGTAACTTGTGAGTTGCACAGAGGTCAATACATGGAAAATAAATCATATGATGGAGACAAATTCAATAACTGAATCCTCAACATAATAAAATCAAATCACAATCACAATATTTCTATATGAGGAGCTTGATTTTGAGAGCTTGGAGATCGATCACATGGAATGAGAGCAGAGCTTCTATTATGGTCAAGGTTTAAAACAATGTGAAAAGATCGACTCAACATATATTTTCTACATGTGAATGAAACCTTCCAAGATAAGATGCAAATCAAAAATTAATTTCATCAATGGGAGCAATAACATTGAAGCGTTGCCCCACAAAATTCCACTAGACTTTCATCATAGGCTTAATTAAACCCACTCGATACCAAATAATAATTTTGTCCGAGATTTACATAAGGAAATAATAATGATGTTCTATATTATTCAACACTATTACAAAGGATATTATATAGCCATGGAAATAGAAAAAAACCTCCTACAAACTAGGAATTCATACAAACAAGTAACTTAGTTAATAGTTTTGTTGGTGGCACAACCAAACTCTATGAATATATTGTTTTTGAAACAATACATTATACTAAAAAACCAATATAACTATAATATTTACCACACCATAGGTAAATGATATTTACCATATGATAAACTCAAACCATGTGAGTACTACATATTCCCAACATCAAATTCAATATCTCTTCGTGAGACAATGAACCCCAAGGGTTTTCTTAAAGTTACACCAAACAAACATTTCTTTGGATTGAGTCTAACCTTGTATTCATGAAACCTTTCAAATATGTGCCTTAAAAATGTTGGATGATTAATTTTTTTGTATTTTCCCAAGATATCATCTAGAATATTCCATAATGTCACGTATCATGTTGTGGAAGATGAATTTCATTTCTCTTTGATAAGTGGCACCTATATTTTTAAGGCCAAAAGGCATGACCTTATAAAAAATGTGCCCCATGGTGTAGTGAATGTTGTCTTGGGTTGATATTCTTCAGCAATTTGTATTTGATTATAAAAAAATTCATCCATTAGGAGATTTATTTCATGGCACGGAGTAGAGTCAACAATTGTATCGATATTTGGTAGTGGAAAATCATCTTTTAGCTATGCTTTGTTTTTATCACGGAAGTATGTACAAATTCTTAATCATAGGGTTTTCTTAAGCAAAGAGTAAGATTTGATACAATTTTTGATATCCATTATGAATAATCAATTGGTATGATAGAACCTACTTCTAATATTTTCTAAAGTTCTTCTTTGACCAGTAATGTAACTTTGGGATGCATTTTTCTAAGTTTTTGTTTAAATGACTTAGCCCGTTTGAATGAACCACAAGATGGTGTACCAAAAAGGAAAGATCCAACCCTGACATATCCTTGTATGTCCATGAAAAGACATCTTGGAACTCAACAAAGAGTGTTGTAAATGCTTATATTTCTAATTTTTTTAGTATTGTACTAAGTTGTAAGAGCTTAAGATGCTCACTTGTACCAATGTTGATGTTAATGGTGTCCTCTACTAGCATTTTTGATGTGTATTTTTCATGAAAAGATGTTATAGGACGATTTAGATCATCCATCCTTTTATTTGAAGGAGATTCCCCTCTCTAGCACCTCATAAATTTTTTTCAATAGGATATATTTCCTTTTTTGTTTTTAATGTTTTTCTCTTTTTCATTTTTGTTTCTCAGATAACACCTCAATGAGGTTTTCACTATGGGATATTTTACTTTTCATTTTTCATTTCCCTTTTTCCCTTTTTTATATTGGTGTACTTGTGTTCTTCACCAAAATAATAGTTTGGATTTAGGTTGATAAAAAATTCCTTCTTATGATCGGAAAGGGGTATTGGGTCTTGAGTCCTAGGTACTCTTGAATGGCCTCATCATTTTGAACTATATTCATATATGTGTGATTTTATTGATCTTGAATTATGAGATGAGGATGTATAAGGTAAAATTCAATGGTATGGATGGAAAGGTATTTGAATAAAATAGTGTCAACTAAGTCATCAAAGAGGCTATGTGGAACTTGTCTTAATGTAGATTTAATATCCTTATCACTAGTCAATACATCAAGTAATACAGGCATTGTTTCAAATTTTTTGAAACCTAGGCCATAATGATAGATATTTTCTATGTACATGATAGGATCAAGACAACCTTGTTCATTTTTTTGGAGTCCTTTACCTTTCCACTACATGTTCTTCATCATTTTATGTGCTTTACTATAGTTAGGAGATTTGTAACATGTAGCTAACTGATCATCATACAACCAAGATCCCGTAGAACCTTAAATGTGTTCATCCTTTAGATATCCAAACCATTTCCAATGAGTTATACTAATATTGTAAATGGGAGCCTCTTTTGAGGTGGGGAGCATTGGGATTACCATAAATGCGTGGAGATAAAGGTAGTTTTCCAATATGAAACGTATTTTGGAATTCATATTCACCAATACATTTTTCAAGGATCTTAATCTCGGGTGGAGAAGTGGATACAAAATATTGAAGTTTTAAAATGATTTATGTATCAATGTGGTTTTAATCATGGAGGGAATGATGTAAAGATATGAAGATATATCCAAAAAAGGAAATAATTTGTGAGCTTATATCTCCCCTCTAGGAGCTTACAATATTCAAATGGTTTAGTATCAGCAAGTAGGGTAAAATCTTTACCTTTGTAAGGGAACTTAATGCACTGATGGAAGGTGGAAGGTACAACTTGCATAACATGAATCCATGGATGACCAAGGAGAATGTTATAGGAGGTTTCAACATCCACAAGATAAAAGGTGTCCAATGTTTAAGGCCTAACCTTTATGGATAATGTGATTGTACCTAAGGATTGTATTTCACTATTATCATAACCATAAATAGTGATGATGTTAGTTCCTAGACTTTCCTCATTATGACCAAGGCATCTTAACAATTTCATGGAGAAAATATTCAATGTAGCTCCATTATCTATAAGCACCCTTTTTATTTTATGATGGGTTATGAATGCTTTGATATATAATGAATTTTTATTTTGAATGTTTGGATTCAAAAGGTCATGAGGACCAAATGAAAGGATTGGAATACTTGGTGATAGATTTGTAATCAAGGCTTGAAAATTTTGATTATTGATATCCTTAGGAACACGTGCATCATGAAGCGCATAAGTAAATCCTAGTTAAAAGGAGGAGAAATAGGTACTTAGCTAATTCACATTAAAATCTTAACGGTGCCAAAGTACTGACCCAATAAATAGGGAGGTATAAATGTAACACAAAGACCCAAGAAAATGTAGATCTAGAGAAACAAGCTAGACAGGGGTGTCTCAGGTGTCAAAAACTAGATATAGACACCTATGATTGTAAAAGGTTAGAAACTCATATTTTATAGGTTAAAATTTGTTCAATATCCTTCACCTTTAGGCACACAATGATCACCGAATTCACTTTGGAAACATGCAATGAAGTAATGAATGGCAAAAACCTCAAAGAGACATCAAATCCTAAAAATAAAGATGAAAAATGAGGGGTCAAAATTTCCTTAGCTATCACAATGTTGATCTTATGACTGAGTGTTGCACTACATCTCATACCCAATGTAATTCTATGTTTGTGTGTGTGCAAAATCGTATCCTAGGTGGCTCTTGTGTGTGTCACACTTGATAGCAAGAAAAGTAGATAGATGTAAAGAAATGTAATAGATGTGTGCATGGAATAGAATAGAACCCCTTCTATGAAGTGTATGCAGAATAATGCAGTCCCTTTCCCTTGAATGGATGCTAGAATGGATGATTTTATTCTCTTGAATAGCCTTTGGATGCAACCTTATGTGGAGATAGCTAATGCTTAGTGTTTGGTCCCTTATTATGATCACATAACTTTATATTTATATGATTCCCTTGCTTGAATTTCATAATTAACCACAAAAATTATGACTACCAAAAAGATAAGATGCTCAAATGGCTAGAAAGGACCCAAAATATGTTAGTAAAGTATAAAGAGGTCAGGGGTTCCCGGAGGGGATGAGGGTGCCTCGCTAGCATCCTAGTTGGGTGTTGGTGTCTATACTCGAGAAACTGAAGGGTTGGAAGTCAAATTGATCAACAATGTGTAAGAGAAAAAGTGGCGATGAAAAAAAGTAAAGATGACCAAATACATGCGTTAATTAGTACGTTTTATTACTTAGGAATTATATGAATATTAGTATGTAATAAGAACTAGATAATTACCCAAAGTGTGTGATTTTGTGTCTACATTTCCCCCACTTTATGTTGTTGAGTGAAAGCTTGATAACATAAAGTAGATAGAGATGTGTACTTGATAACCATGTAGATCGATGGTGAGAAGTGTGTCGAGAGACAAGGAAAAACATGGAGTGATAAAAAGGTGGAGCATGGAGACTAAAGATGAGAAAGTGTAAAAAGTGATGAGATGTTGATTTGTAGGGCGAAACACATGTTATAGATGTTTTTGATGTACATGTTGTTTATGATGTTGATGTGATTGATTTTTTTGATGATGTTTGAATGATGTTGACTACTGCTTCCCATACGAATGACTGTAAAAGAGAAGAATGAACAAGTAGTCAAATACACATGTATATGTGTAAAAAGCATGTAAAGAAGTATGTAAAATGAAAAATGTGAAAAATGAACATGTGCACCTAATCCATGATGAGGAAAAGAGTGTAGAAAGGATCCTGTAGATGTTGTTGACGATTGAGTTTTTTGGGTGATCTCACGCTAGTTGTGTCAGGTAACCAAGTTTTTTGGGCGATCTCACGCTAATGATATGGAAGAAGTGTAGGGAGAAAATTCTAGTGTTATCCTCCAACCTTTAAATATTTCCCACAATGTATAACACCACTGCAGATGGTGTGTAAAAATATGATTTGGTTCAACCATTTCCAATCCAATGATGTGGATGGGAAAATAAGTTGTAATGTATGAATGTTGAGAGCTACATGACTATCTACCATGTCAAAATATGTTGTGTGAAGTGTTATAGACTATGTTGTAATGAAAAATTCTATGTAACTACCCCACAGTCGTGAGACATCTAGGAAGCGCTAGGGGCAACCTAGGTGCTATTGTCCTAGTCTAGGTGTTGGTTTCGATGTTGTACTAAGGGGCCAAGTCGATCTGATCCCTATCTAATGTTGATGACTTTGTTGTACTAGTATTGTGTTGTGTTGAACTATGAATATGAACTACTGTATGGGGTTACTTATTCACCCAAATGATGTCCCCTTGTTTGGGTTGCATGTGACGTCATTGGGAGAATGCAACCCAAAGGAGGATTGATCGTTGTGTTAAAATTGTGCCCTACAAGGAGGAGGGAGTGTGCTTAGTAGAAACCAAGGCACATGAAAACAAGTGGCTAGGAGACAAGTGCTAGTACAAGCAAAACATGCATGTAAAATGTAAGCTAGTAAATAAACAAAAGAAAACAATATGTAAGAGGACAATGTACACTGCAAAAAGTGGTTTTCTAACATGGGACACCACTCAAGATGTCACAAGAAAATCAAGGATGACTAGGCCTAAAATAAGACAAGTGTGCACATAAGACAAAGGGAAAATCCTGAAAAATAATGGCAAATAATGACATGCAAGAACAAAAAATGTAACAGACATCCATAGAAACAAATATACCTATAAGAAAAATGTTACACATGAAGCACCCATTTTCATGTTAGAGAGATAAAAGTATGTCAAAGCATGTATAATATAATATTAATGTGCTATGAAACAAAATGAAATAATAACATCCCGTAATATACAAAATTGGATGCCCCAGAGCCTCTGTGGGATTTGGTAATAGGTATTGCACCAAACATATGTGTTGCATGTATGAATATGTAGAATATGTGATCACAAGCAGAAATCAAGTGAACGCACATGCGTGTATGATAAATATAATGATATAAAAGATAGCTATCTAGCATGTGTAATAAGATGTACATGTAATAAGTTAGTGTAAGAAAATACTAAATGCAACTAATATATGCGATTTTATAGATGAGATGGAATGGAATGCAGAGTGAATAATAGGAACAACGTGCCCTCCAATTGGATGTGTATGTATGAGAATGAGTGTCATTTATACATGCCCCCTCGGAAGTCAAGAATGAACCGTAATTGAGAGTGTGTCATCGGAAATGGTCTAAAATGTGTGTACTAGAAATATGTGATCATCAAAGTGCAAAGCAGTAGAGTGTACGCATGTGAGTAGATGAGTGAGTGATTGAACACATGTGTGTAATGAGCTCCATTTGAGATATAGACCCTCAGTAGTTGAGTATGGACCATGGAACTAGAGTGCATCATAGGGTAATGACCACAACATGTGAAAGTAGTGTTTCGCTCGGAATGTTTCTCAAGACTTCCGGGAATAGAGTTGCTTCTATCCTTTCATTCCTTTTAGAAACAGATAAGGTTAGGGCTAGGAGGAATACCATGGAATGTCGAGATGGTGTGCGCGTGCATCGTAGAGGAAGATCAGGTTGACTATGAAGAACTCCTTTTTGTCTTGGAAGGACTACTGCGAAATAAGAACACAAGACCACAAGATTTTGATTAAACAATAAATGAGGGAAATAAAGCTTTGGGCCCAGTGAAATATAAAACTTCCTTTCGAAGGTGGTGAGTTCCACAACTGCCGATATGAATCAACACAAAAGATGCAAAAATATCAATTAAATTATTTTGTTGAAACGGGTAGGAAAGAGGTGGTTTCTAGTTATAGTCGATAACCGATACGATTCTTGTGCAATCTAGATGTCGTAGGGTTTAGGATCTATAGGTTGGTTGTTTGTGGGGTGGTTGTGTTGTCTTTGTGTAGGGTAGCTATGTTGTTTGTAAGGCTGGTTTTATGGGTGATATTAGGAAATGAGGTGATGAGAGGTAAAAGAATGATAGTTAGATGCAATGGCACTTGTGGGTAGTGGATTCGATGGAATGGATTTATGAGGACTGTGATTCAAAAAAGCATAAGAAATGTTATAACAGAGGACATGCAAGATGTGACTTACTAGTTTTGATGAAGATGCAAGTTGATCTCCTTTCGCAAACCCTTCCACAAGTTTCTCCACTCATCTCTCGCTTTGGCCAAGTGAAGATCTGGACTCTCTGATCACTCCCAAATGATCTCTGTTGATTCAAAAATCCTTTGACCTTTGATTTTGGTTTGGGGATCCCATTTACAGGAACCGATGGCGTGTTACGTAACCGACGGCGTCGAGTAGAACCGCACCGGTGAGGAAAAAGTAGGCTATTTTTAGTAAAATAGCCCACCTTCCCCGCTTTCTCTCGAGAGATCAGCTGGGTTGCATGGGCTTGGTCAAGTGACTAGAAGGTCGGTTTTTGGAGTGCGAGAAAGGGTCCTTAGTCATGGGTGTAGATGTGGACCAAGTTATAGGTCTTAATTAGGTTAGTTTAGGGTTAGGGCTAGTCATGATGAGGTGGCAAAATGAGGTGGCGGTGTAGTAAGGTGATGTGGATTTATCAATTACAAGGTAATTAACAAATAATTGTGTAAGGTTTAGGTGATGAGGTTAGATCGATAGCAAGATGAGATGCGGGTCACAAAGGGGCGTAAGACACAAATTTGGTGTCTACATTAGCCCTTATTGTCGTGTAGCTTGTTTTGTAAAGTGCATGGACAATAATATGAAGTGGTTTCCCATTAAGGGTATAGGTAATCCCCAAATCTATCATAGATTGAGTGAACGGAAATCGGGATAGGGTTGATAAAGGGTAAATGGTGTAGAGGGGATGGTAAGGTGGTGGGGTAGGTCCATTCATGAAGTAGACGTGTATGTTGAAATGCAATAAATACGACTAGGGTACATGATTTGACGAGCAAACCAGCAATGCATAAGCAAAGGTCGATAGTTTATCCAAACAAGGGTGATATAATCCGGTATCCAAGGCATAGGAAGTAGCTCTGGGTATATAACGGGTAAGGTACAGAAACGTTTAGGCATGTTCAAAGCAATCTAGCATCAAAATGGCTGGTTTGGTTGAGATAAACGTCATGGTCTAGTGTGCAGGAAAAGTTGGTTGTGCCAAGGTATCAAGTCAAGGACCCTAATTATGCTAAAACACGAACAGTGAGCTCGATTGGACAAAAAACTACAGGATGGGTGGATAAGAGTGTATGTTGGTGATGTTGGGTAAGGTATGGAAGTGGTACGGCCTTGGGTCGGGCCAAATGGGTAAGGTGAGGCCTTGGGTCGGGCCGATGGTTAGGGTCATGACCTTGGGTCTGGGCCAAATGGGTAAGGTCGCGCCTTGGGTCGGGCGATTAGTTGGTTGAGGCCTTGGGTCGGGCCAAATGGTTGGTCATGCGGCCTTGGTCGGGCCGGATTAGTTGGTTGAGGCCTTGGGTCGGGCCAAATGGTTGGTTGCGCCTTGGGTCGGGCCGAGATGTTGGTTGCGGCCTTGGGTCGTGCCGGTGAAGTCAAAATGGCTAAAGAGCAATGGAACGATAAAGGCGATGTGGTAAATAGGCAATGTGGTGGGAAAGAGAAAGTAGTGAATAAGGGCAAAAAGTTGGTGAAAAAGGAAGAAACCGAGTATCGTTATATATGACCAGATCGCTGGTTAGATAACCGACGCCGGTTCCTTAGGGCACGCTTTGACCGCATGTCGTTCGATGTAAAAAACCTATAAAAAGAAAAATATGGCGGTCATTGTCACTTGTCTAATTTGAAAATCGATTTGAGTTGTCTCGACGTGGAGAGTGGAGATTGGAGCATTTGGTGCGTGAGGTGGCATTATTTGACCGGAGGAGTGAGTTGTTAGTGGGCCCGAGTGAGGAGGAGGCGGTAGGTGATTGGTCGAGGACCCGTAAGAGGACATTTGGAGCCATGGCACAGCCAGAGGAGTAGGAGGAGCTGGACCAATGACCACCACCACCCATCCCACCATGACGACGTGTCGTCATACGTAGGTTCGAAACCCCTTATTGTGTTTATTTGATGTTATTATGTTAAATGTGGGTTTGGGTAGGAATTTACATTTTAGGAAATAAGTAGAAAATGGAAATAATTTGAAAAAGGAGAGGGTAGATAGGCTAAAGAGGCTAAGGCGGCTAGGTGGGTAGGTTTTAGGTGTTTGGGTGGGTATGTTGGTAGAAAATTGGAAAAAGGTAGGTTGGGGGTCATGGTCTGGGCTACTTTGGGAAAAACAATGTAATCGATGTCGGTTGCTAAGCGGACCGCATCGGGCCGCCAATTTTAGGGGCTGGTTCTCATAGGGTTGATCCGCCGCGGTCGTATATCACCAAAAGGCCGGTTGTTGTGTTTGTTTTGTTTTTTTTTGTTTTTTTGTTTGTTTGTGTTTTGTTTTGTTTGTTTTGGTTTGTTTTTGTTTTGTTTGTTTTGGTTTGTTTGTTGGTTGTGTTTTGTTTGTTTTGGTTTGTTTTGTGTTTTTTGCTTTGTTTTGGTTTGTTTGTTGGTTGTGTGGTCAGGGGTATTGGGTCATGGGTTTCGGTGTGGGTGTGAAGAGGGAGGGATAGTGGAGAAGAGGGGGTGGGTAGAGGGGTGGGTTTAGAGAGCCAAGGTGTGGTCGGATAAAGGGGGTATAGGTAGATATCGTGATAAAGAGTAGGCTAATGTAGTGGGTGGTTTTGTAAGTGCACGCTGCAAGAAATTGACGATGCAGCATGACAGATGCCCCCGCTGGTGCGCGGATGCGACCACATGTGTCCGCAGCGCATTGGGCTATCATTACAAGCGCAGAGGGACCTCCCAGTGAGTCCAATGATGACGGGAGGTAGAGCATCGTGGGACAGAGATCATAGTCAGAGCGGTCGCCCCATCGAGAGATGGGGATCCCAGCAACTAAATGTGTGTTCCATCGCTCGACTGGGGAGATGGGACTATCATCATCGAGGACGTAGTATCGATCCTTCCCATCGTCGGATCGAGGGAGAGGCGCCTTCCGTAGATTCTCGAGACGGCCATGGACAGAGATCCTACAAAGCCTTTGGAGACGCGTGTGCTCGCACTACTTACCTATGCACGAACACACGCGTGTAGTATCATGTATGGTGATATGTACTGGGCAAGTGGCACTAAGCAACATGCAAAT
>CM031239.1:697492206-697537354 GCA_018340775.1 Taxus wallichiana var. yunnanensis
TGTTTTATGTTTTGGTTGTTGTTTTTTGTTTTTGCTTTTTGTTGTTGTTGGTGTTTTGTGTTTTGGTTGTTGTTTTGTTGTTTGTTGTTTGTTGGTGTTTGTGTTTTATTGTTTGGTTGTTGTTTGGGGGTGAAGAGGGAGGGGGTAGAGTTGATAGAAAGGTGATTGGGGTGGGGGCGGAAATGGGGTGGTTATGTGGTTGGTTGGTTAGGATAGATTAGGTGTTGGGTATGAATTAGGAGGTGTTAAATCGGGTAGGGCACAGCTTAGATGGCTTAGGCCAGTACTGATTGGGGTGGTGGTCAGAGGGTGTGAGATAAGGAAAGGGGATATCGTAGATGTTTTAGGTAAGATAGGTGGGTGTAGATGTGTGTTATAGAGTCGGGGTGTGGTCGGGTGGGTAAAAGGGGGTATAGAGGGCTAAAGTAGTTGTTTTTGCAAAGGGTAGGTCTAATGAAGTGGGTTGTTTTCTTTGTGCAGCACGGCGCCAGAAATTTTTACGATGTGGGATCGATGCCCCGCTTATGAGACGGATGCGCCACATGTGTCCGTAGCATGGGCCATTATGCATGAGGTGGGACTCGGTGGAGTCCAGCGGTATAGGGCTGTGGATAGGGACCACAGCCTTATGGTTGCCCTCATCGAGAGATGGGATCCGGCGACCAATGTTTTCCATCTCCCTACTGGAGAGATGACTATTACCCTAGAGGATGTGTATCACATCCTGAGACTGCCGATCGTAGGGGAGGTAGTATTCCAGGTAGATGCGGAGACGGCTATGGACAACATTCTTCAGGTATTTGGGGATGCAGCCACATTATTGACTTATCACAACAGCAAGCATTCGCAGGCTATGGGATATGTATCGTGCACATAGACATGAGACAGTTGTCCGTGTTGATGATGATATGTATCACATGCTTCGCCCTCCCGGACTCAGAGGGAGGCCGCTTCCCACGGGCTTTGATGGGAGTGCTGCACGAGATGGTAGAGGAGCATACGTGCTTATGCCCTGGGCACCAAGATATCAGGCACATGCAACTATACAGTAGAGCCGTGGGGTTATCACGGATGAGGGCGATTTGGGATTTTCTCCACATTTTTGTTACACTCACTGGGCATATGAGCACATCATATGTATATGACAAGAGGGCTGCCCAAAGCATGTGCCATAGATTATATATAGATATGGCTTTCAGAGGTGGTTGGGGGTCGTGGGCCACCACAGTAGTGCTGCTCGGCAGGATGGGACGTGGCCTACTACCATCATATGTTAGAGGGCTTGACCGCGCTAGACATCAGATGGAGGCCCCACAGAGGCCATCACCCCGAGGAGGAGCCTCGAGCATAGATGTGCACTGGATCCAAAGATACTTTCCGGATAGCCGGATGAGGCCCGGAGAGCATGAGCAGATACCCCTAGAGAGGGTACGACGGTAGTTGGGGCCGCGACAGATGAGCCACCTCCCTTCCCACATAGCACGTGAGGGATGATGTAGAGGCCCCACTGCCTGCACCGCAGCCCGCTTGGACCCAGATTGGGCAAAGCAGAGAGGTTGGCAGATGATACAGTGGATGACGCCGTGTACACAGGTTCATTTTTGGTGTGGTGGGCAGGGGAGAGAGTAGCTAGGAGAGCACAACCCGCACAACCAGATTTAGCAGCTGTTATAGCAGAGAGGGACCGGCTCGTAGGACAAAAAGTGCTTATTACAGGCAGCACTGTCAGCCGCACAGCACAAATTGGGGTATTACATGGGTAGTTAGCCCTGCATAGAGGCGCAGCATGTGCACAACCATATGTGCACCACGCAGCACCCACAAAAAAATTGCACAGACAGCCACAGCACCACCACTGTGCAGCACCGGCACCACCACAGGTATAGGCACAGGGTGTACCGCAGACAGGGGCCACTATTATTAGGAGTCGGGGGACCAGCCCCAACAGCCATGGTGGCACGGGCCCGCTATATGGAGGCGAGAGCGGAGGCCCGGTATTATCAGGATGTCCTTGATGGTACCGGGGCTGACTATCAGCCATATGCGGCGCACAGAGCCGAGACCTCTGAGCCGCAGATCCTAGGGGGGTGCAATGCCACAAACTGGTGGGTCATGACAGGAGGAGGCGAGAGCCAGCACAGGGACCAACAGGGAGAGGGGCTGAGGGTGGTGGGGAGAGCTGAGACATCCCTGGAGCGGAGATGGTTTTTGTTTTGGATATTGATATGTGCACGGCCTCGCGAACCGGTTATGTATATGAGGCCTCGCGTGCCCACATATGATTTATTTATTCATTCTTGTTGTATATACCGCCTACTGAGCCGAGTACAGTGTCAGAGTAGTTGATACCGGCCTATGAGCCGAGTATATTTTTGACATGAGAGACCGGCCTCGTGAGCCGAGCCGAGATTTTGACATATGATAGTGGCCTCGCGTGTCGGCTTTGTATTATTTTGAGATCACAGAGGCCCCTATGCGCAGGCAAGTTGTATATTTAAACATTGATATATATAGAGATGATGATTTTGATCCACATGGTGTGTATAAAATGTTTTATGTGTTTTGTCGATGGTTTTTGAAATTTAATGTGTATAGATGATGAGTTAGATCCAAATGGTGTATATACTGATGGGTTTGATGTAGATATTGAAATGTCGTATGTATTTTGTTGATGGTTGTTTTATTGTAGATAGATGATGTTGATGAAATTGTGATGATATATTGATGTGATTTTGATGACAAATATTGATAATGGTGTCGTTTTGCAGGAAAAAGAGGCGGGCGCCACAAAAATTTGCAAAAATAAAGAAAAGGCCCAGGTTTAAGAAAAAGGAGGCATGTGACCGATATCGGTTAGCTAACCGACGTCGGTAGATTAAGGACCGATATCGGTTAGGTAACCGATACCGGTTATGCCAAAACGAGCTTTTCTAAAAATAGAAAAGCTTGGGCGGCAACTTAAGTTCTTATTTTTAGAGTTCTTATTTTTAGAGTCATGCAACAAGTTAAATACGTGAATGCGACGCTGTTTGACGACTGATACAGGTAATTGCATGAAAGAATTGAGTGATAAGGAGGAAAGAGACAGGTAAAGTGAGTGTGGGCTGAGATTAAGAAGGTAGAAAGGCAAGTTATATTTGAAGAGGGTGATGAACATGGTTGGACGAGGAGAAACATCCAGTAGGCATGGACGAGAGGGAAGACAAGTTCCACCCCAAGTTGCTGCATCCCGAGAGGTAAACTGTTTGGTTGTATTTTAATTCTTGCATGTTTTGATGAATAGGATGAGAGAAGGTAAGAGGGTAGAGATGAGAAAGAAAAGGTGATAGGCAAGGGTTTGGGATAGAGTGAGTGTTATGGGGTAGGTAAGCAGGGTGTTCACGTATGTTTATAGGTATAGAGAGGAGTAAACGAGCAAAATAATTATCGTAGGTGGTGGTTTTAAGCAGGCTGTATAGGATTGACAGTGACCGATATCATTTAGAGATAACCGTATCACGTTAGTAAACCGGTATTAGTTATCTATAACCGATACCTAACATCGTAGGAATTTTAATGTGAGAAAAACACTGGGGATTTGATTTATCAATGGTTGGTGTCGCTTTGATGTACGCAGCAGAGGCGGTGGTTGAGGATGAATGATAGTGTGCCAGCTTTGTTATCACGAATCCGAGCGGATGTAACACCAATTGAATGGGCATTGATAAACCGTGTGGGGTTAAGTGGAATCCGCTATTATTCACGAATCGCACGCAATCATGCTATGTTGCAGCATTGATTGAGAGGTGGAATCCGAAAAGAATACCTTCTATCCGCCAACAGGGAGATGACAAAGTTGACGCTGGAAGATGTGTTTAGAATTTTGAGGCTCCCAATTACAGGAAGACCAGTGTATCAGGTGTTGCCTAGCAGCGTGGGGAGCGATAACAATAGTATTTGGTTCAGCTGCATGAGATTTGACACAATGAGGTTTGACATTCACTTATGGTACAATGTATGCAACACACCCTGAGGAAACAAGGTTGGCAGTGGTATTAATGATAGCGGTGGGGTATTATGCATTACCGAGGGTGGAGGGGGGAAGATTTCCAAAAGCATTGATGAGTGTTATTTGGGAAATGATAGAAAGGAGCGTGACTTTCGCATGGGCACCCGCATATCTAGCGGAGTTATACAGGGGTTTATGGGCCTGCAGGTGAAAACACAGGACGACACTGGATTGTTCATACTTATTACATTGTTGGGCCTATGAGCACATTGTTTGTGTGTGACCGATAGGCCGACCCATCCAGTCGGGAGAGACAGGAGTGCAGAGGTTGGGATTCAGACGATGGGTCCAGATAGAACAAGAGGTGAGATCCCAGGCCGTGATAGATGACATCGAGTATTATAGGCAGGTATGGGAGATGGTGACGATTGTGGATATTTTTGAGACCTTACGGGAACTATATGGTGATGGAGCACATAGCTGAGGAGTTGAGGGGTGTAGAGCGATTGAGGTGGATCGCAGGGCACAGGCCAGGTGAGTACGAGAGGATTCCTCTAGATCACGTGTGGTGACAATTTGGATTTGTTCAGGATATACCTATGGCTTATAGACCATACATGAGGATCGACGCCGAGGCAACATTCTCACCTCCCCCAACACCTCCAGAAGGGCCAGAGGAGATAGCAGCCGATCGCAGGGTAATGGATGCAGGAGCGACAAGAGGCCTATAGATTATGGTGGTAAAGCAGAGCCGCGAGGTGTACGTGATCATCCCGACATAGCCGTGATTACAATGGGAGAGAGATCATCTCACAGTGGTTTAGTTCATCAGCTCCAAACGCGGGTGAATGAGACAACGGATTGTTAGCGGTTGCAGAGTCACGAGTGGAGAGACTAGAGGCAAGATTCCTCCACGCAAGAGGACGTATTCATATGTTACAGAGATGTCATGGATCGCTGGGAGGAACCAATAGCAGTGGCACCTTTGAGGATGGAGAGGCCAAGTGAGTGGCATCGACGATCACGATCACCACCTGATTCGGGAGGAGGCGCAAGGGTCTAAGTGAATTTCATAAGAGTATAAGAATAAATAAGGATGCCGACCTGCGCGTCGATGATAGAGAAGATGTATTTGTTTAACATCTAAATAAAACTAAATATGTATGTTGATTTGAGTTATGATAATAATAAGAATGGTTGTGTTTTGAATGTTTTGTTTTGAAAAAGGATAAAGATGAATGTGAGCAAATAGAAATACACAAATAGATTTATATATACCACACATGATAGGTTATGGTAGGGGATGGTCGAGCTAACCTTGGGAGACCCCATGTCTCCTAAGTGCTGCCTACATAGCCCATTGCACAAAGCAAGGAGGGGCCTCAGACCGATGTAGTTCTCCTTAGACCAGGAGAGGTGAATTCAGGCAATTTGGTTATAGTTAGGCAATTTGTTGGTTGGTAAAAATATTGATATTGGTAGGGTAATGTTGTTGGTGTTGGTAAGGGATTGGCGATGTTGGTGTAGGTATAGGTGAAACGAAAGTTAGCTTACCCAAGTAGTAGGGAATCGTGTCCTGATTAAGGTCAACACACAATCCTAGAGTCGAGTAAAAGAGGCAAAAGTGTCCCGTAGTTGAGAAGAGCTAAACAAACCACATATTAACATAGGATGGGCTTGAATCCCTAGGTGCCTTGCATAGGTGAGAAGTCGATAGGTGAAAAGAGTCGTATAATCACAATATATCGGATATACGTCACGTCCCTTGAGTTTTGTTGTGTTGACGAATGGTGAGGTGAGGTGGCTGGTATAGCTGGGGTGCAGAGAACTTATTATAAGGTGATTATTCTGACGAAAGAGAACCAAACCTAAATAGACAAGTCCATGACTCAAAAGTGCTTTGGAATACTGCTTTTATTTTTCTGGATATAGACTGATCAATGCGGGAAGTCCATAGGGGATATGTATTTTGTTGTTCTTGAGGTCTTCACGAAGCTGATCAATGCGAGAAGCTTCTGATAAAGGCTGACTTTGTATAGCTGTCCTTCAAGGGAGCAGTCTATTTATAGTAGCAGATGCGGTTTTTGTGTATAGCTGTCCTTCGGGGGAGCAGTCTATTTATAATAGTAGAAGTGACTTTGCACATAGCTATCCTTCGAGGGAGTAGTCTATGTATAACTTAGAGGTCTAGATGTCCGTTTGGCATGAAGCATCTAGTTTTGTAGGAAGTTTGACTCAAGAATATCCCATAAGTGTACAATTGAGAACATGTTATTTTGATACTTTTAAGTCATGGACTAGACTAAAAAGGGGAAGGCATCTTTAAGAGGAGGTAATGACCAAACCACGTGAGCTTGATTCTATTTTGAGATGCATGGAACAAAAGTGTATGAGGTAGTAAATGAGCTCAAGGGACGAGCGCAAGGTAGATAAGAAGTGATATAACACTAAATTCAACAGTAGAATGGTCGAAGATGCAAGGCATTAAGGGGTTCAGGCTCAGGTTTACCATTAAGTGAAGCTAAATGGTAAGTGCCTGATCCATAAGTATGAGTGATAATGTAGGGCCCAATCCAATTAGGAGCAAATTTTCCACGTTTGCTCTTTTCTAGTTTGGTTACATGTTGATTCTCTTTGAGGACAAGATCACCAACCTTAAAGGTACGCTCATGGAGTCACTTATCATAAGCACGCTTGATGCATTTTTGATAGATTTGAAGGTGGTCAAGAGCTGTAAGACGACGCTCATCAAGAAGCTCCAATTGGGCTAACCGCTCTTGGCGGAAATCATCATTGGTGAGAATATCCTCAAGAGATATTCTTAGGGAGGGTATTTGTATTTCGAGAGGCAAGACAACCTCGGTACCATATACCAAAGAGAATGGGGTGGCATTAGTGGAGGTGTGAATGCTAGTCCGATAAGCCCAAAGGGCAAAGGGGATGTGATCAAGGCCAATTGCTTCCTTAATCGTTAACAACTTTCATGAGGATTTTGGTTAGGGTTTTATTAGAAGATTGGCTTGACCATTTCTTGTGGATAGTAAGGTGATGAGAAGCTAAGTTTGATACCAAAGTTGTCACAAAGGTCTTCAGAACAACTTATTTTTGAAAGATTTTCCATTATCTCGTTATCAAAGCGATGAGGAACGCCAAAACGATGTGATAATGTGATGGTTAATGAATTCGACGATTTTTTTTTTTCTTTTTTGGTTGAAATGAGTGGAATGGCTTCCACCCATTTAGTGTAATATTTAGTTGTTGTGATTATCCAATGGTGACGTTGCGAAGAGGGTGGGTGAATCTCACCAATAAGGTCTAAACCCCATTGTGAGAAAGGCCAAAGATCTCGTGCACCAGTAATGGATGGCTAGGAGTATGTCAAGGTTGGCATGTTGTTGACACATAACACAACGCTTAACATATTCAGAAAGCATTTGTTATTAAGAGTAGGCCAATAATAGCCTAGGCGAAGGATCCATTTGGCCATGGCAAGGCCACTAAAATGTCCACCACAAATACCATCGTGGACTTGTTGGATGGTATAGGTGACCTCCGCACCGGTTAGACATCGAAGGAGGATGCCATCAAAGCCACGTTTATAGAGGAGTCCCCCATGATGACATAACGAGAAACACTTTTAAGAAAAGCACGTTTTCCATTACTAGTAAGGTCAGGTGGGAGAACAGAGGTTGTAAGGTAGTCGTGAAATTGGTGATACCAGGTATCCTGCGAATTAGCAGACACATTATTTATCATACAAACATCCGGGGCTGAGTAAGATGGGGCAAAGAGTTGTTGGACCAAGATGAATATGTCAGAGTCAGTTGGTGAGGTAGGAATTTGTGAG
Organism: Taxus wallichiana var. yunnanensis; assembly: GCA_018340775.1. NCBI lineage: Eukaryota > Viridiplantae > Streptophyta > Pinopsida > Cupressales > Taxaceae > Taxus > Taxus wallichiana. Next base: position 697,500,042 of record CM031239.1, read on the forward strand.
GCTAAGCAAGCCATAGTATCCGCAAATTTGTTAGTGGAGCGGGGAATGGTTTGGATAGAATAATGAGTAAATAAGGTCAAAAGTGAATCCACGTAATGTTTGTACTTTTGAAGTTCCTCATTTTTACATTGGTAGATGCCCATAACTTGATTGACTACCAGTTGGGAGTCACCAAAAATGTTAATAGACTTGACACCTAAGTGTAACGCAACCTGGAGACCCAAAACAAGGGCCTCGTATTCCGCTGTATTATTAGTGCAGGGGAAATCGAGCCGGAATGAAAGAGGCATAGGCTCAGCATTAAGAGGAATGAGAACAACGCCGGCTCCACCGCCGCACTGGCATTTGGATCCATCGAAGAAGAGGGTCATTGGATACGACTCCTCACTGAGTGAAAGAGTGGCAATGAGTTCGTCGGGGAAATTAAAATTGGTAAATTGCTCCCCAGGTAAAGGGGCTTCCGCGAGTTGGTCTGCGATAGTTTGTCCTTTGATTGACTTCTGGTGTACAAATTCAAGGTCGAGGTCAGCGAGGAGCATAAGCCATCGGGTGATGCGTTGGTTTAGATGAGGTTTGGCATACATATAATGAATGGGGTCCGTTGGTGATGACAAAAGTTTTGTGATTCAGGAGGTAGTGTCGGAGTTTGGTGGCTACGAATGATAGGGCTAGGCACAACTTTTCTACATGTGTATACCTAGTCTCGTAATCCACGAGAGTATGACTTATGTAATAAATGGCTTGTTCTCGATGCTCGGAGTCACGATGTGCGAGCATGGCTCCTACAGCATGGTCGGTGGCAGAAAGGTAAAGGTAGAAAGGGCGATCGTCCTGAGGTGGGATAAGCACAGTGGGCTGTAAGAGATAGGCTTTAAGAGCCTCAAAGGCTTGGTGGCACTCTTCGCTCCATTGAAAGACAATGTCCTTTTTAAGGAGGTGATGGAAAGGTTGACATCGATCCGAGAGTTGGGAGATGAAACGCCGGATAGATTGGAGTTTACCTGCAAACTACGCAATTGTTTGAGGTTAGTAGGGGGCATTTCTAGGATAGCTTTGACTTTAGCTGGATCGACCTCGATGCCACGCAAAGAGATGATAAAACCAAGAAGTTTTCCCAAAGGACACCAAAGACACATTTCTTTGGTCAAGACGAACACAATATTGTAGAACAAAGATCGAAAATAATGGTTAAAACATCGAGATGTTCACCGCGATGTTTAGATTTTCCAAGAAGATCATCGACATAATCCTCAAGGATAGTGTGCATAATGTCATGAAAATGTAAGTCATAGCCCACCGATAGGTCGCACCAAAGATTCTTAAGGCCAAATGGCATGACACGATAATGTAAGGTTCCCAAGGAGTTATGAAGGTAGTTTTATGTTGATCGCCGGGCTACCAAAATTTGATCAGATCCCGAGAAGCCATCCATGAGAGAAAGCATCTCATGGCTCTCAAAGTGAGATCAACAAGTTGATCAATACTGGGAGGGGGAAGTCATCCTTCGGGAAAGCAAGCGAGGTTAAGGTCCCAAAATCCTGCATATCCGAAGTCCCCCCGTTGCTTTAGTAATAGTGTACGATGTTAGAGATCCATCGAGGATAGTCAATAGTAAGATGAAGGAAACAAAAAGGAGTCGTCAAGCTCTTTCTTTGACCAAGAGGGCAATGCGTGGATGCATTTTTCTCGTTTCTATTTAACTCGGTTTGGAATCGGGTTTTAGGGTAATGTTATGGACAGCAATGTCGTGGATCAATTCCGGCATGTCACGTAGGACCAAGCGAAAGCTCGTCATGGGCACTGAGAAAGGTAGTGAAGGTGGCTTGTTCTCGATGCGGTAAGAGATTGTCTGATCTTCACAATGTGAGGATCATCCTCTGTGTGGATGTTGATTTCTATAGTCGACTCATTCAACATGGTTTGAGTTTCAGATGGTAAGGCGCGTTGAATATAAGAGTCATCCGCACCAAGGTAAGTGAGGATGGAGTCGTCATCCCGCACTCAACAACATTAATCAAGGTGAATCCTCTTCGATCATGTCCGGATACGTAGGGGAAGAGAAGATGGGTCCTCATTATCGCGTTGATAAGTGAGAGGACCCAGAAGATAGCATTTATGAAAAAAAAAGTTAGGAGGGATAGATTCAGGGTCTATCGACTCTGTGGGTGACGATGGCAAAATGGGTGATGATGGTTCTAAGGGGTGACGTTGTCATCTTCCGGATACAACCGACATGAGGTTTTCGGGGTGTAAGTGTTTCAGAAATCCAAGACCACTACGATCTTTGTGTTTGCGTGTAGTCATGGGAATGATCAGATGTCGGCCTTGTTCATAAAGACCAAAACCAAAACCTTCCAAGCACAAATGAGTCAAGAAGGTGAGGGCGAAACGACGATTTGTCGTATTGAAAATCAGATCGAAGGGAACCACACCAAGGGGAGGTTCAGTGGGTAACAGAGGATGTGTCGACACCCCCATACGTTAGGTGGTGCGGCAATTAGGTGGTCCGTAGGAGATTACCTCCCCACACGACGGCCGTAGGTAGGATGCGCATGCATGTAATCGTCCGTACTCCCGTGGGGTATGGAAAGAGCTAACGTTATATAGGTGATACTCCCCAGCAGTAAGGTGTTCAAAACATCTACTAAGGGGTCCGAGGTTGGGATGTTGTCTCGTGGGAAAGGAAGTGGTATTTGCATGATGGCGGTCTCACTGGTCAAGGTGTAGGTGTGGTTGAGGTGGATGGTAGAGGTGTGGTCAAGTGGATGGTTGGGTTGGATGAATGGGTGTCTTGACTGGTACAAGCACATCATTAGGGTGATATAACATATTGCAGGTTTTCAAGGGGGAGGATCAGCTTTTACGGTAGGACTTCCCTCGTACTCAAATTTTATGCATCTATGTAAGGTGGAGGGAACGCATCCCATAGCCCTGATCCAAGGGCGGCCTAACAACATGTTGTATCGAATTCTCCCTCAAGGACATAGAAGAGTTCGGTAAGGTACGTGGCCCTACATGAATGTTAAGGATCACAAAGTGCCTAAGGTAGAAGTAATAAGATCGTTGAATGAACGCAACATGGTGGGGCCGGGCACACATGCAGCTAGAGGGGATATTCATTTGTCAAAGGCTTTGAAGAGATGATGTTTAGGCTAAGACCCCATCAATCATAACACGACGCACGGATGTCCCGAACGTAAGTTTCGAGATGAAAAGAGTGGGGTCGATCTTTCGCACCAAAGTCAACAATTTCATCTTCTGAGAAACCGACAAAGCAGTGGTTTTCACGACAGGACGGAAGTGGTAGATTGATTTTGGTGAGAGAGGCAATGGGTGGGTGTTAAGATGGAGGTAATGGGAAAGGTTTCATTAGGTAAGACCTCTATCCTCAAGGATTTCAACAAGAGCTTGTCGATGAGATTCAGAGGTCCGAATGAGATCATACAAAGGTCATTTTTATGTGTGATGGTGAAGTGTTTGATCATGGTTCGGTGGGCAACTCCATTAGAGATGGGGTAGGTAGGTCCACGAATAACCACTTTAGGTGGTGGTGCGATCGGATGGTGGATGGAGAAAGAGAGGCCGCAGTGTGCTTTCTTTAGCTTTCCCATTGTTTTTTCGCCTCGAGTAAAGAACACTAATCATGTTGATCTCGTGAACACGAGAGGAAGATGGTAGGGATAAGTCATGGTCTTCGAGAGGTGGGGTTGTAATAATGATAGATCTTGGTGAGGAGGGGACAGTGGTAGGAGAGGGATCAAGCTAAAGGTTTCTCCCTTCGTAAGTTGTCTTTCTTAACCTTTCTATCCGAGAGAGGTGACTGACGAAGTATGGCTTTCAACGCTTTGCATCCCTCTACATCATGTCCTGGTGTGTGGTGGTAAGTGCAGATTTTAGACTCATCATAACCTATAGGTCGAGGTTTAGATGGATCATAGGGTCTAAGTGGGGGTAGGGAAATGGTCGCATTCTCCACCAACATAGCAAGGATTTTGGCGTAAGACCCTTCGAGCGGTCAAAGTCGAGGAAGATGAGGCTATTGATCGGGTAGGTTTTTCGTAATGACTGGGTATGGTTGATTTGTATGGGTGGCGGCTTAGCCAAGGGGTTTTGATAATTGGATTTAACTAAACGTGACCTCTTTTCAAAGCAGGTTATGTTTAGTCGGTCGATGACGTGGTAAAGCGTAAAAACAACCATGGAGAAAGAGGAGTGACAATAAACAAATCCTTTGATGATGGAGTTTGTTTAGAGTTGATAGGTGGACAGGATACTTGGGGTGACGGTGTTGATATACCCTGGATCTTGTATGGGTGCGTAAGGTAGGTCGCATTTTAAAGAAAACGCAGGAGGTATGATGTATTGATGCAAGGTGGAGGGATGAGGTCCCAATATAGAAGGTAGGTGTGACGGTGATGGTTTTAGTTGTGATAGAGGCATAGGTTGGACTTGAGGAGATTGGGTCTGTCTCCTAAGTGGATGGACGGCTTTACTTTTGGATAAATCTAACCGTTTAGGTGGGTGTGTTAGACTGGGTATTGGTGAGGTCCCAAGCGTAGGGGAAGGTTTGGTTAGGTCAATAGAGGTGGATGAGGTATTTGGTAGAGATGAGGGGGGTGAAGATGAGGACATAGGCATTTTAAGCTTTTGTAAACACTTCGGGTATATGGTAGAGGCGTCTGGATCGGTCATCTGCATTTGAGTAGAATATGGTGTACTCAAACGTTCCCATAGGACTCGTCTATCTTCTGAGGGGTGACAATCCTCACGTGTGAATAGGAACTTTTGTATGGAAGAAAGGTGGGTTGTGATTCCGGTCCACTGTGGGTGTGATACAGGGGGTAAATGAGGCACTGTATCAATGGGCGTTAAGAGGTCAACCGGTCGCTGAAAAGATTTAGGCGATGAAGAACTAATAGGTAGGAGGGCATGTTTGAGAGGATCCGTCATGATTAAAGAATTTGGTGATGTCGGTTCAAGGGGTTTCTCATCTAAGGATGACAAAAAAAGTGGCGAGCCTTCCTCTTGTACAACAAGAGTGGTAGAAGGAGATGTTTGGGAAATAGATAAGTTAGATAACATCCGCTCACAGTCTTGCAGAGATGTGGTGTAAGAAGGCTCATCTGTGAGAAGAGAACTCTGGGTGGTTAATTCCTTTATGGGTAAAGGAATGGCAAGGATTTCATCTTGTCTTGATGGTGGTGAAGGGGGTTTGGGTTCCTGCGTTAGTGAAGAGGCTTGATTCAGAATTTTCTCGATAGAGGCTTTTGGTTGGGAGTCGAAGACTCGCATGGATTTCATGAACACTCTCCTCGGCTAAGATATCTTGGTTTATGTTATCGTTAGAGAGTGGTTTGGGAATGGTTTGTCAAGATTTTCAAATTTGGTTAGCAGGGGCATTAGGATTATCGAGGGTTATATCCCCGCATCAACCATTTCGCACTATGTTTTTCAACATCTTGCAGTTTTCATGATCGTGTCCCTTCACGCGTGGAAGTTACAGGTAAGTCATTTTTCTTTGTACCAAGAAGGTATAGCATGGGTGGAATCAAACCCAGAGTGAGGTTTAACAGGAGGTAAGGTAATAGCTCCTGCTTTGAGCAATTTTTCCAATATCACACCATAAGTTTCTCCCAAGGGAGTGTAATTGATGGGCTCGGCTTTATACTTATAGGTGGTTTTTGGTGGGTATTAGATGGTGTTTGGGATTTGACCATCACCGCATGGACAACTCCTTTTGATTTCGAAGCAGTCGATGCGTGAGAATTGGTGGTGTTAGGTTTGTTGGTGGAGTCTTGGGTTCAGAAATTGGGGTTTTTGTTGCGCAACCGCAATTTCTCTTCCTCTAAGGCTCGAATTTCTAGTTTTCGAGCCATAGTAAAGGCCTCGTCAAATGTGTGGAAAGTTTGAATTGGAGGGTAGGAGAAAAAAGTGCTTAGCACAGCCCGCGTAAAGAGTTCGATAAGTTCGGCCTGAGGCAAGGCATAAGTAAGTTGGTTGATAAGGCCCCGCCATCGTCCAACGAAATCTGCGATAGATTCATCTTCAAATTGTCGGATGGCATAGAGGTCGGTGATAGATACTTTCTTAGCAATGTTAATGGAGAAATGATCCAAGAAAGATTGGGCTAATTGGTTAAAAGAGAAGATTGAGTGCTGGGTTAAAGCACCGTACCACTCCAAGGTGGGTCCCGATAAGGACATGGAAAGGTGTGGAGTAAGTAAGGCATCATCATGAGCAATCGATAAAGTGCATGTCTAAATGATCGCAAATGTTGTTGAGGATCCTCCTTACTATTAAAACGAGTGAATTTTGGTAATTCCCATTGAGGAGGATATGAATGAAGGGGGACAGAAGGATGAATAGGCTCCCAACAAACTTGCTCGTATGTCGTGGTGCTACGGCTTCTCAAATGTAAGCCTCCAGATTTTGCATTTTGTCCATCATTTGTTTGATTAAATCAGTGGTGGGATGAGATGATGGTGTGGTTGCCATTGTAAAGGAGGAGGATCGGGCCAAGGGCCACCACTAGACAATGGTGGGGTTAAATGTTGATAAGGTATCGAGGATGAATATGTTGAGGCAACCGAATAGGGATGTCCTATATAAGATGTCAAGTCACCTGATACGTGTGTGGAAATGAAAAGGTGGGCGGAGCTTGAGAAGGAAAGCTTGTGTGGATAGGTGGCAGAGAGCAAGTTATGAAAGGAGCAATCATGAGAGAGACGAGGTAGAGCAGCAATGGTGGTAATGATATGTGGGGCCCAGATTAACAAAAGGAAAGCCAATCTCAGTGCCGTAAGAACCTCTCAAGCCACCGAGTGGGAGACGGGGCTAAGGATGAAGAAGGCAAGGTGGAGTTATCGTGTGGGAAGGAGCTAAATGAGGCTATACTAATAGGCATACCAACAAGGAGTCGACCATCAGTGTGTATGGTCAGGGGCATGAGACAAATAGTATCAGACAAACGCTAGGATTAGCATCCAAAAATTTCACAAATTCCTTATCTCCTACAGGGATTTTGGGAACCTCGCTGGTGTCCGTAGGATTCCCCACAGGATGTGAAGGGGGTGATTCAGGCAAAGGCACGGAGCAGGCATGTGAAACCATGGCTGCAGCTTGTTTCCGAGTGATAACAACCATGGACAAGAGTACACAACAAGGATGCAATCTATCAGGAACAGAAGCAACAACAAAATGTTGGAATTGGTAGGTTGCTGGTTTTGGGAACTGTGAAAGACAGTAACCGATATCGGTCAGGTAACCGATGTCGGCCGTCAGAGCATATAGCTTGCCGGTAAGTTAACCGATGTCGGTATAATAGACCGTGTAAGAAGCTGTAAGAAGTTGCTGATTTGGGGTTAACGATGCTTAGTATGCCTACCAAACTGTTCTGAAGTGATCACAGAAAATAGTGTATGACAGAGAAACAGAACTAAAAACAAGCAAGATGCACAAGCAAATTAACTGACTAACCCTAGGATTAGTTTTAATCACTTTGGGCTTATGCCTTAGACGCAAGATGATGTCAATCCTAAACAGAAGACTTAGGGGAAATGTCAAGTTTGTTTTGGCTTATAAGGTTACCTCAATCAAAGTGAGGAATACCATGGAAAAGGGGGATGTTTGAGTGTTGTGTTAATTATGATGTGATTTGGTATGTGTTCAGGAAGTTGAAAGTAAGATTAATTTCTTGTCAATACCGTGGATATCACCCCCACGTGTATGACCTGTTACTTAATCTATGTTCACTAGAATTGAAAACAACAAGCAAGAATGTGATGCACGTGTTTTAAACCCAAATCGAAAATGATATTCGATGAAGCAAAGGAGATGACTTTCACTAATGCAAAATGTGAAAGCAAGACAAATTATTTTACCAAAATAACAAAATATCTTGTGAATATTTTAGAAGAAGAAAATAGCAAGTGTGCTCCCTATATGAAAGCAAGCAAGAAAGAAAGAAACCCAAAATGGGTCCCACCGGGCGTGCCAAAATGTTTCGCACATAATGCTTCCGTTCCTGGAATAGAGTTGCTTCTATCCTTTCATTCCTTTGAGAAACAGATAAGGGTTAGGGCTAGGAGGAATACCTGTTGAATGTTGAGAGGGTGTGCGCGTACCGTAGAGAGAGATCAGATCGATTGCAAAGAACTCCTTTTTGTCTGGGAAGGACTACCTGCAAGTAAGAATACAAGACCACCAGATTCTAATTAGACAATAAATGAGGGAACTGCCTTGGGCCTAGGAAGTATTAAACTTCCTTTCGAAGGTGGTCAGTTCCCCTGCTAATATGAATTAACACAAATTATTGCAAAATTACAATTTAATTACCTTGTTAAAACAATAGAGGAAAGGGCTAGTTTTGGTTTTGAATCACAGTGACCGATGCCGGTCACTATCACCGGGTACGGTTTCTGCTAACCGATATCGGTAGGGGCAGTGGTTTAGGGCTTTTAGTGAAGGTTGGCTATAAGGTGGCTATGGTGTTTATAAGGCTTTTAGGCTAGTAAATGATTGGGGATAGGTAATGGGGTGATGGAGAAGACTCAGAGAATATGGGGGGCTGTTCTTGGGGCAATGTGTAGGGCAGAGGAATGATGTTAGATGTAGGGTGTTACCGGTAGAGATCTAGGAATAGACTTATAATTACCGTGATTCGTAAGTCCAAGAAATGTTATTAAAAGAACATAAGATACTACTTACTAGTTCCCGATGAAGATACAGTCCAAAGACCGTGATAACGAAGGCAGTGGCTCGTAGTAGATGATCGACAATCAAAGATGAGCTATCTTCTCTCCCAATGCTTGGATGAGTGTCACTGGCTCAAGTTACTCGGGCAGCCTTGGGCTTGATGTCCTTCTCTCGCAAACTCCTCTCTTTCCTTCACTTGTCTCTCGCTCGCCAAGTGAATTCCCGATCCTTCCAATGAATTCCCGATATTCCGATCAATGAAAATCCAACCCTTTGTTTTTGGTCTGGGAGGTCATTTACAGTGGAACCGATGGTGGTTACGTAACCGACGGCTAGGGTCGAGTAGAACCGATATCGTTAAGTCAAAGTGGGCTATTTTTAGTAAAATAGCCAACTTTCCTCCTTTTCTCCCGAGGAATTAGTTGGGCTTGGTCAAGTCATTATTAGGTTGATTTTGGTGCGGTGAGGAGTAATTAGTCATGGGTGTGGATGTAGACCAAGTTATAGGTCTTAATTAGGTTAGTTTAGGTTAGGGCTAGGTCATGATGAGGTGGCAAAATGTGGTGGCAGGTTTGAGATGTGGATTTATTAAATATAAGGTAATTAAGTAGACCGATGGATTGATGATTTTGGGGTGACGAATAGATATAGGCAGTGGTGGGCTACACATTTACGAGAAGTACCACCGAGGTCGGGGCAGCCAGATTTAGCCACCATCTTAGTGAAGAGGGATGCCCTATAGGGGTAAGTAGCTACCCTAATTACACAATTGGGGATAGTGTAGGGGATATTTGACAAGTTTAGAGGCACAAGTTACCACTTTATAGGCACATGTGGCCACTTTACAGGCCTAGGTAGATAGGATAGGCACCTACATAGGGTGGAGATGGGGATGGGGATGCAGTGGCCACCTTACATGTAGTTAAGTGTTTTAGGGCTAGTTGGCCACTACATAGGCATCGGTTGTATCCCTTCGAGCCCAGATATAGGTAGGGGCGGGACAAGGTCCTAGGCATAAGCATAAGGAAATGGTCCCTCTTTATAGTTACCAGCGGGACAAGGTCCCGAGAGACAGGTACAGGGGATGAGACCGATGACGCCTCCATAGACAATACCTATGGCTAGGTTCATGGATGCCCTAGGAGAGGCACGATAGTATCAAGATCATTTTGATGGAAGTCAGGGTTAGACATCCCATCCTATGCAGAGTGTAGAGCACAACATGCCTTGAGTGAGAGGACCAGGTCTCGTACGCATAGTGTAGAGAGTGTAGTGGTCCGAGAGCCCCGAGATAGGGTTAGGGCGAGGCTACTAGTGCACAAAGGCCAGCTCTAGGTGAGGGGCCATCAGAGGGAAGATCGAGGTGAGGTGGAGAGAGGTTATCAGGGTACCCCTCTAGAGGGGAGATGGAGGAGACTGATGAGATAGGGATGGATATCAGGTGGGGTGATGATTAGTCACCATTTATGATCAAGTGTATCCATGCTATTGACAATTTTTTTTATATATATTAGCTTTTCTTCCGAAGATGATGAGGATGTATATGAGATTTTTTGTTAGTTTTGATCTTATACGGGTGTGTGTGTTGAAGATGGTGAGGCTGTATATGATATTTTTGAGAGATTGTGATTATTATTTAGCATCAATGTATATTGTATGGATACACATATTTTTATGATGAGATGGATGATTGGATGATGATGTACTTGTGATGGAAGCCTTTGATTGTTATGTATAGATGGATGAAAAATAGGTGTGGTAGGCATGGTGGAGTCAGGTTATAGGCATGGTTGAGTTAGGTGGTAGGCATGGTTGAGTCAGGTCATGTTTAGGCATGGTTGAGTCAGGTTATAGGCATGATGGAGTCAAGTTATGTTTAGGCATGGTTGAGTTAGGTCATAGGCATGGTTGAGTCAGGTCATAGGCATGATGGAGTCAAGTTGGTTTAGGTATGATTGAGTTAGGTTGGTTTAGGCATGATTGAGTCAAGTTGGTTTAGGTATGAGGTAATGTCCCAGTTGTAGGTAACATGGGGGATAAATGGTGATGTATATACAGGTTATGGTTTTAATTTCCAAATATGTGCTATAGTGGAAATGTGAAAATGATAAATGAATGATTTGATGATGTAATAAAATGTGTATTATTTGATGCTTGTTTGGTTTAATTTCCAGTTATTGATATAAAATGGAAACTAACAAGGGTAGAATGTGATTAGGAAAGTGAAAGGGGAATTGGTTAGGTGAAAGAGTGGCTGAGCTAACCTCTAAGGGCCCCATGCCCTCAAAGTGCTGCCTACATAGTCCCAATGAAAAGGGACCTCAAGCCGATGTAGTTCTCCCATAAGCTAGGGAAGATTATGATAAAGTAGAGGAATGGGTTGGTAGGTGTGAGGCATGGTTGAATGTAGGTTATAGGCATGATTGAGTTTAGGTCATAGGAATGGTTGAGTGATTGTTAAATATAGGTGTCGATGATCTGGTCCTGTATAGGATAATCAATAAGTAATGAGGGAGGTGAATGGTAAGAGGTGGTAAAAGATCCGCTTAATTGATAAGAACCCTAATGAGTCGACCATACCTAAGAGGGGCTCATGAATGTAAGACCCTAAAGGTGTTGCATAATAGACCATTCTAAGGGTGAAGAAAGTCACATAATCATGAAAATGTCGTGGTCATTAGTAAGTCCCGAGCAAAGATAAAATTAGGCTAAAAAGGAAAGGAGGTGAGAATGGGCGGTTTAATGTAACTTAGTTTACAACAACATGTTTTTGAACAAGAAACCCAAAATAAAAAATAGGCAAGTCCATGAATAAAATTTCATCCGTTTCCTCATTTGTTTATTTTTAATAGACTGATCGATGCAGGAAGTCTATATGGGATGGGTATATTATCTCCTTGAGGTCTTCGTGAAGCTGATCGATGTGGGAAGCTTCTGGATATTTTTATTAAATTTGTGAAATAACTTGATATAGTTGTCCTTCAAGGGAGGAAGCAATCTATTTATAGCAGTGGAATTTAGAGTGAAGAGATGTCCCTTTTGGGGAGTCATCTTTTTCTGGAAGTTTGACTCAAGGAGTTGTATCCCTTTTTGTTTTTAGACGTTTAAGTCATGGACAAGACTATAGAGGAAGATTAGGTTCTTGTTTAGAAGACAAGACCATAGCACACAAAGATTAACTATGAAAGAGGTGGTTTTGAGTGATGAACGACCATGGGATTCCATCTTAAAGAATATGAAAAGTATCCATGAGAATCATGCTATGAGTAGAGCCGTGGTACTCATATTGAAGATAAGGATAAAAGGTGACGAGAATCACATGATCTTTTTGAGTCGTGGATCCTTAAAATGAGTAATATGGAAGGTGAAAAAAGCTCAAGGGATGAAATATCAACTAACAAAAAGTGGTATAGAACTTGACGTCAACAATAAAATGTTCAAATATGTAAGGCATTAAGGGGCTCAAGTTCAGGTTTACCTTTGAGTGAAGACAAACGATAAGCACCTGATCCATAGGCATGAGTAATGATATAGGGTCCGAGCCAATTAGGAGAAAATTTACCCCATTTAATTTTCTCCTCTTTGGTAACATGTTGATTTTCCTTTAAAATGAGGTCACCAACCTAAAAGGTTCATTTGTGAACATGTTTTTCATAGGCACGTTTGATACATTTTTGGTAGATTTGGAGATGGTCAAGAGAATTGATACGACGATCATCTAATAACTCAAGTTACGCCAAATGATATTGGTGAAAGTCATCGTTGTTGAGCATGTCTTGTAGTGAGATGCGGAGAGATAAAATCGGAATTCGAGAGGTAAGAAAATCTCGGTACCATCGTAGACTAGAGAAAAGGTGTGGCAATAGTCAAAGTGTGAATACTAGTGCGGTAGGCCCACAAGGAGAAAGGAATGTGCATATGCCAATCCTTCCCAGTATCGTTGACTACCTTCATAAGAATTTTGTTCAAGGTTTTATTGGTCGATTCAGCTTGGCCATTGGTTTACGGGTAATAAGGTGATGAGAAACTGAGTTGGATGCCAAAAGCATCACATAGTTTGCATGTAGGGTTTTGTTTTTGAATTGCTTTCCATTATTAGTGATGAGGCGATGAGGAACACCAAAGCGAAAAATGATGTGATGGTTGATGAATTCACATATTTTCTTGGCTTTTTTAGAAATGAGGGGAATGGCCTCTACCCATTTAGTGTATTCAAGAGAGCCATTATGATCCATTGGTGGTGTTGTGAAGAATGGGGGTTGATCTCACCGACAAGATCCAAACCCCATTGAGAGAAAGGCCAAAGGTCTCGTGTGACCTGTAAGGCATGACTAGGTGTGTGATGGAGATTAACATGTTGCTAACATTTCACATAATGTTTGACATAATCACAATAGTCACGGTTTAGGGTTGGCCAATAATAGCCTAGGCAAAGAATGCATTTTGTGACAAGCTAAACCACTAAAGTGACCTCCAAAATTCCATTGTGGACTTCCTTAATGGTGTAGGGAATTTAGAACTTGTAAGGCATCGTAAGAGAATTCCATCAAAGCCACGCTTGTAAAGAAGACCACCCATGATGACATAATGGGAGACACTTTTAAGAAAGGCATGTTATCCATTACGAGTGAGATCAATAGGTAGAATGGAAAGGGAAAGATAGTCTACATATTGCTTATACCAAAGGTCATGTGGGTTAGGGGAAACGGTTCTGATGGAGTAGACCTCATGAGGTAAATAAGAGGGTGATTGTAGCCTTTGTATTGTGACAAAGATTTTAGAGTTCGAGGGTGAAGAAGGTATCTGAAAAGCCAAGCAGGCCATGATATCTATAAATTTATTGGTAGATCATGGGGTGGTTTGGAGTGCATAACGGTCAAAGGTGGTCAAAAGTATGTCTACATGATGCTTATACTTTTGAAGTATCTCATTACGAAACTCGTATATACCATTGACTTGGTTTATGACCAACTGAGAATCACCAAAGATATTTATTGACTTAACATCTAAGGCATAAGCAACTTAGAGACCCAATACGAGTGCTTTGTATTCAACAATATTGTTTGTATAACCAAAATTGAGTTTGAAAGACAAAGGCATAGGTTCACCATCAAGAGGAATGAGGATAACACCAGCCCCATCCCCATGTGGACACTGGAGCCATCAAATAAGAGTGTCATTTGGAAGCGTGTTCGTCTAGGGAAAGGGTAGCTATAGACTCCTTTAGACAGGGAATCCAAGTTAGATGGTTGATAAAAAAAAACAGTGCACAATTGGTCGCTGATAGCTTGGCATTTGATGAATGAATTCGACGAGGTTGGTAAGAAGCATAAGCCAACATGTGGCACGTTGATGTTGATAGGGTTTGGCATACATAAAAGTGTAATCGAAGTATTAGTAATGATGAAGGTTTTGTGATTGAGTAGGTAATCAGAGTTCACACGGAGACGAAAACTAAGGCTAAACAAAGTTTTTTGGCATGGGTATTGATGAGGGTCATCAATCATTGCCATTAATAATGTCAATCCAGGTTGGTGTCCAAAGGCTGCATGCATTAAGAGAAGAAGATCTTGGAAAGAAAATCCTTTAAACACAAATCAAACTTACATAAATTGAAAGCACACATGCAGAAATTTAAATGCACACTTGTAAAAATGTAAACACACTTTCGTAGAATATAAAGTCACACTTGCAGAAATATAAACACACTTGCATAAATTAAAATTTCTGAATTGGAAATAAATGAAAGATAAAAAGACACATGCAGGTTCACAACAAAATTGTACTGAAGAAGGATCACATAACATGAAATCAAAAGTTTACAACAAAAGGAAAACTGTAGAAATAAAGAAACAAACATTAACACATTGATCCATATTCCTTGGAATGAGTGGCCAGCTCATTCCTTGGAAGAGGACTTAATTCATACTTTTAATTCTGAACTTGCAGAATAAATTTACTTCAAAAGATTGGAAAGAAAGAACAGATCTTTATTTCTTGGGAGAAAAGAATTACATATCTTAGTGTGGAAGGTTGCATTTATAATTCATGCATCCAACCAACTCCTTATTTTAGGAAATACAATATGATCTTATCTTTATTCCAATCCTAACAACTAAGATCTCCATCTCCACAAAATATGGAGAGAGATATATTATTGGATTCAAAGTCTTATCTCACTTATTTTAGGAATATTTTCTCCCAAATCTTCTCCTTACTTTTCAGTAACAAGAATCACAATGATTTTATTCTTCTACATTATTGGAAGGAGAATTTTCCTCAAAATATGATTTTGACTAAATACCTTTCTAGCATTTTCCATTTGACTTTGTTGTTTTTTACCGTAGAACTTTTGACGCTTGTCGATACACTTTTCCTCGACTATGCATTCACTAAAAGTTAGATTTATCTTCATTGGTAAAACATGTTGCAAATCTAAATGAGGTTTTTGTTAAACACATTTCTATGAACAAAACCTCTCTCATATTTTCTATTTGAATTTTCTATTTCTGTTTATGGAACTTTTAGTGCTCGTCTGATACACTTTTCCTCGGAATGCAGCTCACTAAAAGTTAGATCTCTCTTCACTATAAAAACCTGTAGCAGATCTAGATATTTTTTTGTTAAACACATTGCTATGAACAAAAACATCTCTCATATTTTCCATTGGATTCTGTGATCTTTCACAATTTGTTTCAAATTATGGAACTTTTAGTTCAAACCAGCTTAGTTCCGAACTAAGCCTCTGAGTTCCGAATAACTAACTTAACGTGAGTTCCAAAACTAACTCTGCAAGTTCTAGAACTAAGCTCCTGAGTTTCAAAACTAATCCTGCGAGTTCCGGAGTGAACTTAAAACAACTATATTTTACATATGATATCGGATTGAGATGATTCATTTTTTGAAATTGCATAAATTTTCGAGAGGAATCTAAATACGAAATCAAATTTAAGTTTAGATATACCATCCATGATAAATTCCACTTTTCTCAATACTAGCATTATCTTTCCTTTATGGCCTACATACATAAGACATTGCATCTTTTCCCAAATAATCAATAGGATTAGTCAAAAAATAGATAACAAAATATTTCTAAAGAATGAACAAGATATATATCCTATATTCTATCTTAAGAAAACTATAAGTTCCTAGATTACATTTAAATCCACTTTCAAAGGTAACTTGGAAGGAAAAATAATAGTAATTTATGGTCAATTTATGGCCTCATCATTTCCCCACACTTAATCTTATGCATGTCCTCATGCATTATATTATTATCTCTTCTTAGAGTCTTCTCTCACATTGATTTTATGCATGTATGCATTCCATATATAGTTCAAAGACAAGTTCTTGTGGATCTCTTTCTGCTATTTTTAATTTCTTTCTTTTGTAGTAGGTTCTTGTGTGGATCTCTTCTGTTTTTTTAATTTTCTTTCTTGTACAACAGGTTCTTGTGTGGATCTCCTTCTATTGTTTTTTATTTTCTTTCTTTTGTACAACAAGTTCTTGTATGGATCTCCTTCTGCTATTTTTTATTTTATTTCTTTTTACAACAAGTTCTTGTGTGGATCTCCTTCTACTGTTTTTATTTTATTTCTTGTGCAACAACTTCTTGTGTTGATCTCCTTCTCGCTATTTTTGATTTTCTTTCTTTTGAATAGAGATCGATGTTCTGTGTGGATCTCCTTCTCGCTAATTTTTGATTTTATTTTTTGTACAATAGGTTCTTGGGTGGATATCCTTCCGCTATCTTTTGATTTTCTTTCTTTAGTAGTGAAAAGGTTCTGTGTGGAGATCCTTCGCTTCTTTTGATTTCCTTTTTGTAGAACATGTTCTTGTGTGAAGATCTTTTACTTTGTCTCATATCAAAATGCATACCTCGTGCTTCTCCTTCTCTCCTGCACTTAAGCTCATGCATGTCCTCATGCATGTTGTTTATTCATGGCTGCCCATAAATTAGACTCTAAAATTTTGATTGCAAAGAGGTGCACATATTTTTTATATAAGTAGGGGAGATATGAATTTTATCTTGTCTTCCTTGGAGATTTTAAAAGTGGATCTAGTTGTAGTAAAAAACTTACAATAAAGCTTAAAAATAAAATAGTAGAACAAAATAACTTGATCATACCTCTAGTTTTCCTTGTCATCCTATTGTTAACATGGTCAAATAGTGTCCTTGAAAGAAGCCACTTGTGAAGTAATAAATTGATTGCTTTGAAGAAGGGCCACCCTTTTTTTGGTCTTTAATTTAGCTCCTAAGTTGGTTTTTCAATCAAAGTTGTTTTTTTTCCTTTGATTGGCCAGCAAGCTGGTTTTCCAATCAAATATTTTTGATTTTTTTCATTTTTTGCCTTTGATTGGCCAGCATTGAGAGGACATTTTCCAATCAAATTTTTTTTTTTTTTTTTTTTTTTTGTGAAAATGATAAGCACTTGAGAAGGATTAGAGAAAAATTTAATCCATCATTAGACTATATTCATGAAAGTAAAACTTATGTAAAATAAGAAACAATGTATGAGATCTCATAAAATCCTTTTTACATACTTGGTAACTCCAAGAAGATTTCCAAAAATTTTGTAGACAATTTCTAGGTCTTCAAACCCCATCTTGAATTGTGCATTAAGAATCACCATAGTAATCTTCAAAGCCCCAATAGTGATCTCGGGATATGGATAGTTGTTAAAAGAGAGAGGGAAGGTATCCATGTTCCTTCAAAATCTGCATGCTCCTTGGTTGATCACATATGTTGGTGCTCAAAATTTGCATGCTTTGTATCAAGAACAACTCTTGAAATTCCTATAGATCTAGTCCTGGTGGATGTTAGTACACAAAAATTATTTCCTTGATATTCACCATTATTGCTTCTTAATGTTATAGAAGCATATACAAAAATGAAGAAATTGAAAGACATGAAAACAATTTTTCTAATGGATATGGTTCAAGGATTGAATTTTATCATGGGATGAAAATTAATTTGGTTGGGTGGATTAATTATGAGTGAGTTTTTATTTTGACTCTAATGAAATCCTGAATATGGATGGAGTTAACTAGAAATGCTACCACTTCATTATTACAAACTAGATAAGTTAGTTTTTTACTAAGGTTATGTGTAATAAGATCACTTTCGAAAGAACATTGTTAGTTGATACAAGGGGAAATGGTGTGGTTATCAAGAATGGCATATGATATTTCATCAACTGGATCTACTTCGCATTCAATATCATATTATACCATTCCTAGAGGTGAATTCTTTTTTTCATACCATTGTACCTTCTTGATCAAACATCAGAAGTCATTTTCTTATACACAGAGTTAGTTTGTGGGGAGATAAATATTTATAATCTAATATTCCTAATTATAGAAATGAAATTTTAATTTATTTACGACAACCGGAAATAAAAGTCTAAATAAACTACTTACCAAATACTTCAAAGTATAGAATTTTCTAAAAAGGTATTCTACTGTCACTAGAATGTTCTTTTAGAGAACTTGAATCTCCTAATAACACCGTGTTCTGGAAATGACATGCCAAAATGATGAGGGTCATCAATCCTTGCCATTAATAATGTCAATCAAGTTGGTGTCCAAAGGTTGTATGCATTAAGAGAAGAAGATCTTGGAAAGCAAATCCTTTAAACACAAACCAAACTTGCATAAATTGAAAGCACACATGCAAGAAATTTAAATGCACACTTTCAGAAATGTAAACACACTTTGGGAATATAAAGGCATGCTTGCATAAAGAAAATCACACTTGAAAAAATGTAAACACACTTACATAAATTAAAATTGCTAAATTGGAAATAACTAAAAGATAAAAAGACACCTGCAGGTTCACAACAAAAATTGTATTGAAGAAGGATCACATAACATGAAATCATAATTTTACAACAAAAGGAAAACTGTAGAAATAAAGAAAACAAACATTAACACATTGATCCATCTTCCTTGGAATGGGTGGCCAGGTCATTCCTTGGAAGATGAATTAAATCATACTTTTAATTCGAATCTTAATAACTTTACTTCAAAAGATTGAAAGGAAAGAACAAATCTTTATTTCTTGGGAGAAAAGAATTACATATCTAAGTGTGGAAGGTTGCATTTATAATTCATGCATCCAACCAACTCCTTATTTTAGGAAATACAATATGATCTTATCTTTATTCCAATCCTAACAACTAAGATCTCCATCTCCACAAAATATGGAGAGAGATATATTATTGGAGTCAAAGTCTTATCTCACTTATTTTAGGAAGATTTGCTCCCAAATCTTCTCCTTGCTTTTCGGTAACAAGAATCATAATGATTTTATTCTTCTACATTATTGGAAGGAGGATTTTCCTCAAAATATGATTTTGACCAAATACCTTTCTTAGATTTTCCATTTGACTTTGTTGTTTTTTACTGTGGAACTTTTGACGCTTGTCTGATACACTTTTTCCTCGGACTGCAGTTCACTAAAAGTTAGATTTATCTTCATTGGTAAAACCTGTTGCAAATTGAATGAGGTTTTTGTTAAACACATTTGCTATGAACTAAAAAACCTCATCATATTTGTGTTTGAATTTTCATTTGCTTACGTTTATGGAACTTTTAGTGCTCATCTAATACACTTTTCCTCGGATTCGCTAACTCACTAAAAGTTATATATCTCTTCATTGGTAAAACTTGTAGCAAATATGAATGAGGTTTTTTTAAACACATTTTATGAATAAAAAAAACCTCTTTCAGATTTTCCACTAGATTATCTCGATCTTTCATAATTCCTTAAAAATTGTCAAAATCTACTTAGTTTGTTTATGGAACTAAGCCTATGATTTCCGGAACTATTCCTGTGAGTTCGTAGAACTAAGATTTTTAGCAAGTTTTATGAACTAACTCATGAGTTCTAATCTTTAGAACTAAGCTTGAGTTTAGGAACTAAGTCTGTGAGTTTCGAGAACTAAGCCTGCAAGTTTGAGTTCTGGAACTAACTCATGAGTTCTATAACTAAGCCTCATGAGTTCCAAAGAGAACTTAAAACAACTATAACTTTTGTATATGATCTCGGATTGAGATGATTTTTTTTTGAAATTACATAATTTTTTGAGAGGAATCTGAATATGAAATCAGATTTGAGTTTATATATACCATCCATGATCAATTCCACTTTTCTCAATACTAGCATTATCTTTCCTTTATGGCCTGCATACATAAGACATTGCATCTTTTCCAAATAATCAATAGGATTAGTCAACAAAATAGATAACAAAATATTTCTAAAGAATGAACAAGATATATATCCTATATTATATCTTAAGAAAACTATAAGTTCCTAGATTACATTTAAATCCACTTTCAAAGGTAACTCGGAAGGACAAAATAATGGTAATTTATGGCCAATTTATCATCAAGAAGGAATGAGGATTATAGCCTCATCATGGTATATCTAGTTTCGTAGTCCAAAAGGGTATGACATATGTAATAAACCACTTTCTCTCGATGTTGTCATCGCGATGAGCAAGCATGACACCTAAAGAATGGTCGAGGTCAAGGTCGAAAAGTAGCATAAGCGAAATATATAGGTAAAGGGCTAGTCATCCTGTAGGAGAAATGAAGTTTGGTGGTTAAAGGAGGCAGTTTGTTTTAAGGCCTCAAAGGCTTTTATGACATTCATCATCCCATTTGAATGAAACTTATTTCTTGAGAAGATGATGAAATGGTTGACAACATATGATGAAAGCTACAAGATAAAATGATGAATAGATTGAACTTTCCTTGTACGCTTTGAAGTTGATAGATATTAGTGGGTGGAGGAATTTCTAGAATAGCCTTGAATTTTATTATGGGATCGACTTCCATCCCACACAAATAAATGATGAAACCTAGAAGTTTTACGGAAAGTACGCAAAGATGCACTTCTTTGGTTGAAGACACACACAATACTTAATGAGTTGGTCAAAGATGACTTTAAGAAGACAAACCGGTCTTGATTTGATGTTTGGATATGGAAAGAATATCATCTACATAATCTTCCAATATGTGATGCATGAAGTCATGGAAGATGTAATTCATGGCTCGCTGATATGTAGTGCCAACATTTTTAGGCCAAAAGGCATGACTCGATAGTAAAATTTCCCCAAGGGGTATGAAGGTAGTCTTGTGTTGATGATCTAGATCTAGTAATATTTGATTGTATCTCGAGAAACCATTCATGAGTGATAGTATTTCATGGCCAGCGAGAAGATCAACTAGTTGGTTAATTCTGTAGTGGGAAATCATCTTTGGGACAAGCCAGGTTGAGGTCATAGAAGTCTGTGTAAATGCGTAGTCCCTATCACCTTTGTGATGGAACGTTGTTAGAAATCCACTGGGGATAGTCAATGGGTAAGATAAAGGAAAATGAGAGAAGGTGCTGAAGCTCTTCTTTGACCAGAAGAGCAATGCGAGGATGCATTTTCTGTAGCTTTTTTTTGATGGCTTTGACATCAAGAATGGTTACGATATTGTGGACCACAATTTTTTGGTCAATACTAGGCATATCAGCATAGGACCAGGAAAACACATTGCTATGGTCCTAAAGGAAAGAGGTGAAGGCTTCTTGTTTAGTAGCGTCTAAGGATTGGCCTATCTTTAGAATGTGTAGGTCGTCCTAAGTGTGAATGTTGATTTCGATGGTTGATTCATTCAACATGGTTTGCATCTTAGAAGGTAACGACCGATGAATATAAGAATATTTCACACCAAGGTAAGTGAGGATGGATTCATCATCCTGACATTGAATGACATTAATAGAAGGTGTATCATCATCGATCATGTCAGGATACATGAATGGGAGAGAAGAGGGAGCTTTTCCATCACGTTGATAGGTTAGAGGTCCCAAGGAAATGGTGTTTACAAAAAAAAAGTTAGGAGGAATAGATTCAGGATCTATGGACTTCGTGGGTGAAGATGGTAATGTGGGTGAATGAGGTGGGGAAGGTTTTCCATCCTAGATGAGGTCGACGTGAACCTTCTTGGAAGGTGGTGTGTCAAAACCAATGCCACTACAGTCATTATTTTTATGAGAGGTGAAATTACTTAATGGCGGCCCTATTCATAAAAGTTGAAGCCAAATTCTTTCCACACACACCGGTGGAAAAAGTGTGAGTGAAGCACCATTTAGTGAGGGAGTGTAGGTTAGATGAAAATGGTTGCATTTGGGATGGAGGTTTGGGTTTATAAGTGGTGATATCATGTCCCCCATATGTTAGAGTAGTGCGAAGGTGGGGAGGACCATAAGGAAAAACCTCACCTATGCGGATGTCATAATTGGGGTGTTGACATAGGTTCCCGTACTCTTGCGGGGTGAGGAAGGTGTCGATATTGTAAAGTTGGTATACCCCTAGAGTGAGGTGTTGAAAAACACCTTCTAAGGGATCAGTAGTCGGTATGTGGGTAGTGAGGATAGATGACTTGTAAGATGATGGGGAAACAAGTGAGTCAGTGGTAGAGGATGCACCAATAGTAGGGATAACAAGGTTGGATGTAGAAGAGGTAGTGGCAGTCTTGGTGGATGGGCTTGTAGGTGAAGGTGAATTTGGGATAGTGGCAGATGCCTTGAGTGGTACAAGCACATCATTGGGCTAGTATAACATGTTATAGGTCTTGAAAGGTGATGGGTGGTAGGGATGGTGTAATTATGTCCCTCATGTTCAAATTTTAGGCAATGGTGTAAAGTAAAGGAAACAACCCATGACGTGGATTCAAGGTCATTTAAGCAACAAATTATACTGGAACTCCCCTTCTAGGACATAGAAAAGTTCTGGGACAATGCGAGGACCTATGTGGACATGGAGAATGATGGTACCCAGGGTAGAGGTCATGGCGTCATTGAAGGAGCGCAACATAATTGGGTTACCATGCATGTAATTGGTAGGTATTCACATTTGGTCATATGCATGGGAGGAGATGATGTTAATACTAGCACCACCATTGATCATAATGCGTCGTATGTGTATATTATTGATAAAGATGGAGATGAAAAGAGTAGGGTCGGGGTCGTCAGACTGGAAGGGAGCGATCTCTTCATTTGAAAAGCTAAGAGGGTGGCCACTTGGCGAGTAGGTGGAGGTGTAGAGGAAGGTGATGACCTAGTGAGAGAGGCTATGTGGTGAGGGGTAATGATGGAGGCTACAGGCATGGGGTAATTTGGTAAAACCTCAATAGATTGAAGGACCTCCATGAGGGCTTGATGATGTGACTCAAAGGTTTGGATGAGGTCATATAAGGAAATTTTGAGGGGGGATGTGTGCAGTTATTTTAGACTTGTGTGATGTGTGACCCCATCAGAAATAGGATATGCGAGGACCTTGAATGGTGACTTTGGGTATGGGTGCAAATGGTATGTTGGGTATAGGGTTGGTTGATGGGCCCTTTGCCTTTTATTTTCCCTTATCTTTCTGAGCATGGGTTGTAACGTGAACCATGTTAATTTGAAGGGAGGTGGATGAAAAGGGTGTGTTATGGAAGGTATAACAACATGAGGGGAAAAACCCTAGTGGGGGATACGATCCTTGTGAAATGAGTAGGGTGCATTGGCATTTGGGTGGTGGTTTTGCAAACTCTGTTATACGAGACCATGTTGATCTCAAATCTCAAGGGTGGATCAAAGAGTTGTGGGGTGGATATTTTGGTCATTGAGTAGGTAATGGAAGAAGATATGGGAAATTGGTGAAGGTGAAATGGGGTCCTCATCAAAATTTTCTTTGAGAGGACATAATTGGAGAAGGAGGTTTTCAAAGCCTTACAATTCTCTACATCATCTCCTCGACACACGATGGTAGGGACAAATTTTAGTTTTGTCAAACCCTCTTGGTTTGGGTTTGAGTGGGTCATAAGGTATAAGAGGTGGTAATGTGATGACAAAAGTTTCGAGGAGATTTGTTAAGATGTTGGCATAGGACCCTTGCTAGTGGATAGTAATGGGAGGTGAGTGTAGGTTTGGGTATATTGTGATTGATTGTGGAGGAAGAGGATTTATAGGAGGGGAATGGGTTGGTCCACTATTTTGGTTTGTGGAGTTGTCTTAGGTCTTGTGGGAATCTATTTATGTATGGGCATGGTAGAAGAGCTAGTGATGGAAGGTTTGGTTGGTTTAACTACCTTATTGGAGGGTAGCAGATTCTTAGCTTTAGGTTGCACCTTTTTGGGAAAAGGTGACATGGGTGTATGTGATGTAGAGGGAAAAGTAGATGGTGGAAGAGGACGGGTTACCCACAGGGGTAACCGAGTTGTGGAGGTGGTTGGTAGAGGTTGGGTAGAAGGTGTGAGTGGAAGAGAAGAAAGTGTCATGGGTAGTGAAGAATTTATGGACGAGAGTGGTGGTATGGGTGGTAAGAAGGTTACGGGTGACAGTGGAGTTGTGTGGGTCGCTTGGGTATATTAGAGGTTCGTGATGAGGAGGTGGGCTGCTGCACTCTTGGTTTACCGGTGGAAGGAGGTTGCTTGGCCAAGGTCGAGGGGTGAGGTCCTAGGATGGATGGAAGGGGTGAAGGTGACAATGGTGTGGTAGGCAAGGTTGGTGTATGAGGCCTAGGAGGTTGGGTCTTATTTTTAGGGGCCGGAATAAGTTTAGTGTTGGTTTGGGAAGATGTGGCTAAATCTAATTTGATGGGTGGGTGAGTAAGGTTTGATGTTAGCATGACCCCTAAGGTGGTGATGGTTTTAAGTAAGGGAGATGATATAGGCATGGGTAGGTGTTTGGGTGTAGATGTATGTTGGGTTGTGGGAAGAGGTGTGTGTTGGGCCATGGGTGGTGACATGGAAGGTGTTGCAATAGTCATGGTTGTGTTTGGTTTGGTCACTTGAAACACTTTTGGATAGATAGTGGAGGTGTCGGTGAGTGACAACTGCATTTGGGTTAAAACAGGAAGTAGGTGTCCCCAAAGTAAGGCTCTATCAACATAGTCTAGGCGATTGGCCAAGCGTGAAAATGGTACTGTTGTAAGTAGGGCTGATGTGGATCGAGTAGAAATCCCCATAAAATGTGTTTGAGACATAGGGAAATGGATAGCCTCAGACTCTGTGGGTAAGAGAGCCGAAAGTAGATCAACAGGATCTTGAAGGTCTGATGGTGAATGGTCATCTAAAGGCAATGGTATTTCTATAGGATCCTCATGGGTAGAGGAGAGGATGGGCCAAATGAGGTTGAATCTCCTTGTGATGGTGTAGGTTGTGGACATGTATCCCACTAATGACTATCGCTTAGAAATTTGAGGGGTCAAAGGTAGTGTGCTAATTATAGGCTCTTCCATAGGTGAAGGAGAAAATGAAGGGGATTTGTCCATGGTGGAGTAGATGAAATAGGTTCTTGTGAAGGTAGGGGAGCTTGGGCTAAGATTTCATTTATGGAAGGAACATGAGGCGATTGAGAAAACAAGTATGTCATCAAAAATAACATGGACATCGCGGACATTTATCATTAGTTGAAGTGTCACCTTTGACTTGGTTGGAAGATGGGTCATGATTAGGAATGAATTCTTGAAGATATGTAGGTTTTGGTTAGTGGGTGCATTTGGGTTATCCAGACTAGATCTCCATTGTCTAACATTTCTGGATGATATTCTTGAAGGTGATGTAGTTTTTGTCGTTATGGTCATTGACACGATGATAGTTACAAAAGTCATGTTCTTTATACCATGCAGGCATGGGGCGCTCAGGGTCAAAACTAGTGTGTGGTTTTATAGGTGGAAGGGTAATGGCACCAACCTTAATAAGCTTTTCCAAAATAGAAGAATAATTTTCTCTTATTAAAGTGTACTTTCTTTGTTCTTGTTTGAACCGAAAAGCTTGGATGAGAGAGAGATTAGAAGGAGGTTTGGCTGGGTTTGATGGGTGAGGGGGCCATTTTAGAACTATAGTGTTGGCAGATCCTTTGGGTTTTGAATAGTTGTTTTGGGGTTTTAAAGATGAAGAAGCATCATTTGACGTGAACACGATGTTATTGTTATGTAACTAAATTTTCTTCACTTCGATAACACAAATTTCTAATTTCCATGCCACTGTGAATGCCTCATCAAAAGTGTGAAAGGTCTGCACCTGCAGGGTTGGTGAGATGTGTTTAGCACAAGCCCAAGTAAACAACTCTATGAGTTCATTTTGATTTAATTGAAATGTGAGTGGTTAATTAGGATTTTACCGAGTGAAGTGAAAATTCAATGATAGAATCATCGTTGTACTTTCATGTGGAATAAAGATAAGTCATGGTGACCTTCTTAACAATGTTGATTGAGAAGTGGTCTAAGAAGGCTTGGGCTACCTGATTAAATGAGTAGATGGAGTGTCTTGGTAGCCCACTGTACTAGTCCAATGCAAGTCCTGTCAGGGACATCGGGAAGGTCCGTAGGAGTAAAGCATCATCATGGGCGATCAAGTAACACCCATGTTTGAAAGACCAAAAATGTTGTTGCGGGTCTTCTTTACTATTGAAACGGTTGAATTTTGGCATTTCCCAATGTACAAGGTATGGGTGAATAGGGATGGACAAATGAATGGGCTCATTACAGATTTCATTATAGGTGAGAGAATTACATGATCCGGAAACCGATGCTTCTAGCGTCTACATCCTTTCCATCATTAATTTGATGTGGTCATTGGTAGGTTGTGATGGAAGGGCACCTCTTATGGCATAGGAGGGCTGATATTGAACATTTTATGTGAGTGGCATTCCAGTGTATGGCGGTGAATAGGAAGGTTGAGAATAGGGGACCGACATAGAGGGCATATATCCAGAATGGGTGATAGAAGAAGATAGGGGCTATTGATTAGTATGTGTATGTAGGTGGGACAATTGCGGTGAATCTAGTAGTGATTAGGGGTAGAGATGCGGGATGGAGAGGATAAGATTCTAGAATGGAGTAGGGGTCACCGACACCACGAGTGGTTGTGTTGTAATTGGTATCTATGAGACAATGGGTGTGGATGAGGTTATGGTTTGGGTGGTCAATGAGGGGACAATAGATACTACAAAAGGTGCGATTGATCTGTAGATGCAACGGTCATAATGGGTATGGGCCTATTTGTGAAACTAATGGGGGTAAATTACGTGAAGGTAACATTGCATTAGTAGGGGTTGATGCAAAAAGTGGGAATACGGGTAGGAGAGATAGATATAGGCATGCCATATATCAACTGACCTGAGGAGTCCCAGGTGGAAGAGTGGGAAAGGTAGAACTATAAGGCCACGTGATTTTGATCAAGGAGTCATGCAAATTCCTCATCACCTATAGAAATGGTGGTAGGTAGGGTTGGATCCATGGGTGATAGGAAAGAGGGTGGTGAAGGACTAGGTGGGAGTGGTTGACGAATTGCATGGAATATAAGAGTGTTATCTTGATTACGAGTCAACACCATGTGAATGAATGTATATTAGGTGATGTTGTATCCTGCAAATGACATAAAGAGTAGTGGGAATGAAGAAAACATGTGTTTATAGGTGGATTTGGGAAATGTATCAGTTGAGATTCAACACAGGGTAACCGACAATGGTTAAGGATGATCGATGTCCGAGTTAAGGGGGTAATGGATGTCGTTTCTTGTGGAAGGAACAATTTTACCAAATGAGGAAAAGACTAGTGATGGTCAGATGAACAAGTTATATGATGATTGTTTATCAAAGCATAGAGAGTATAGAGACTCACAGGAACTCTGACAACAAAGAAAATGAAATAAGTGTTCTTTGGGCAATTTAACCCAAAAGAACAGAAAACCGATGTTGGTTAGGAAAAATGATCAAGTTGGGGGCTAACGCCGTAGATAAACCGATGCTAGTTATTATGAAAATTGGAAAAATGTAGAAAAATGGATTGTTGTGAATTTGAGTCAGATAAATAATCAACCCAGAGGTCTGGAGATGATGTAATGAAGTCCTAACACACTCAAAAGAAGTCAGAATACTCCAACTGTGATTTTGGAGTGTAAGTAAAAGAATGGAAAAGTGGAGAAACATATCCTCACACCTCAAAATACACATCAGTCAAACGCTAAAAACACGTACCTAACAAGTTATTTTTAATGTGTTGAGCTTATGCTATTTAGAAGACTGACTCATGAATTTAGAGTAGAGTTTTTGGTGAGGAAGGCTTCCTACAAAGAAGGATATCTAAAAGGAGAGGTTTCAGGTTATGTTATGGTGGGGGTGAGCTGTCCTATGAGGTAATGACTCGACATAAGTAATGAGATGGGGAATACTGCTAATCCTCTAATCATGTGATCACTGATAGGCATTCCAAGGTGAGATGTTGTTTAAGAAAGATATGTATATTTCAATTTTTGCATTTGGTAAGACAGAGAGAGAGAGAATGTTCTTTATACGATTCTTTGTGTCAACCATTAGCTAAACATGAATTCCAACATATAGGTTGCCATCATTTTAATGTGAGCTAAATGCAACAAATAAAAATGTAATGCAACCAATTTTAAGTCCAAATCAAAAGTTTATGTTCGATGACACAAATGGTGAATAAGAGAGGGTATGATCTTTTAGTAAATGGTAAAAAAGCAAGAAGAATGGTTCTTTTTAAATGCACCAAGAGAAAATGTATCCTTTAGAACAATTAGAAAGAAGAGAAGATTACAAGGAAGAATATTAATGTGTAATATTTTTAAAGGTAAATAAACACACAACTTTTGCCTAGGAATGAAGAAAATGCAATAGAACCCCGATGGGTCCCACTAGCGTGTCAAATGTTTCACCATTTTCTTCACATTTTGAATGAGGAAAGCAGAGATACGGGTAAGGGCCAAGGAGGAATACCTATTTATGCTTGGTCGGTTGATGGTTGTTGCATGCATTATCGAGTTCTTGATCTAGTGCTGATTGTGAGAGATTCCTTTTGGCTAGGAGGAACTACATGTTATAGAAAAAAGACCATAAAGAATAGTTAAATAATATATGACAGTGGAGTGCCTAGCGTGTGCTAGAACCTAGAAGTGTGATAATCCCTAGATGGCTGTCAATCCATTGTTTAAAATAACTTAATGTGAGAAATAAGTAAAGTCCTAATGTAGTTGATATGATTTAGGTATCTCATTCAAGCACAATAAGAAAATATAATATAACAAGCTAGGTTATAGTCAGATCTGAAGGGTAGGTAGTTGTCAGGGTGTTGGTCAGGGTTAGGTTTTGGGTTATTTGGGTCACTTGGTAGAAGGTAGGTTGGATCTGTTATTGGAAAAGGTGTAAAACACAGAGACCGACGTTAGTCGGGTATAACTGATGACAATTTAGAAGGGACCGATGACGGTCATGGATAACCGTGATGGTAAGGTTGGGGTGAAAGGAATTTGATAAGATCTGATTGTGGGGATTGAAATGGAGCTAAAAAGAGATGGAAGGGTGGATGGGGAGGTCTGTAAAGGTCTCAGGTATACTTAGAGGGGTATGGGAGGAGAAAATGGGTGATTTGGTGGTGTGGGTAGAGGAATGGCTAAGTCTACAAGTAGGTAGAAGATTGGAAAAGAACATGCAAAGTATAAACTAATAACAAAAGTAACAAGACTATTATACTGAAATAGACTATGCTAGTAAAAGGTATACTTACTGTGGTACAGACTTGATGGCTGAATGGTGATGGCAGTTGATCAGAAGAATGGTGTTTGGTGCCACAATAGTGCTCTCTGGAATGCTTTTGTGGATACAATACCTCTGGATCTGTCCTGGTGTTGGTTGTGGATGTCTGGGTGTGTGAAAAGATTCTAGTTCTCTTTGCATGCAACTCTCTTCTCATTCTCTTGCTCTCAAAATGTGCCAACCCAAAAAAAGGTTGTTTAGGTGAATAAATGGTAACCGATGATGGTTACGGGTTGATCGACGTTAGTTTAGGTGTGACCGGTGTTGGTTAAGGTGGGATTCCTAGGTTTACTAAAATGGGTAGATCTTTCTAATTTCTTGGGCCCAGTTAGTTTGTTCTCATGGATTAGAACATAAACTTCCCTTCTAATGAGTGGGAATGTGGTTAGAGAGATTTTAGGATTGATTTTAGGGTTAGACCAAATCTTAGCTCATTAAGGCAAGTAAGACTTAGTTATTGTTGGTTATGGAAACATGCCAAGAATAGGTCTAGGGTGAGGTGGTTGGATGAGGTGTCTAGGTGAGGTGGTGGGGTAGAAATTAAGGTAATTAGATAATAAATATTGTGAGGATATATATTAATTTAATTAAATTAATAATGATGTGGGGTGGAAGGGCCATGGTTAGGTGAGTATGTTTGAGCTGGTTATTTGACGAGGGACCAAGGGGAGTGTGACCCAATTTTGATGTCTACATTTTCCCCCTTTTGTTGTGTAGCTTGTATTGGTAAGCGATGATGAAAAAATAAGATGTGGTTGCCCCATGTGTGAGTGAAGGTGATCCCCCTCAAACTAGGAACTGATGAGGTAGAAGACTAAATTTGTGAGTGGTTTGATAAAGGTGGATGTGATGAAGAGGAAGGTGGACAATGGGGGTAAGGGGGTAAAGGTCCAATTGGGTAATCAAGGAATGGGCCAGGGTCAAAGGTAGAAACAATAAAAAACACACACATGTATAAACTACAGCAAGGTACCAGGTTGAAGAGCATGTAAACTCTACATTGTCTAAGGTTGATAGGTTTATCCAAACAAGGTTGAGGTGATTTTGGTATCCAAGGTATAGGATATGGTGCGGAAGCACATTGTAGGTCATAATACCCCAAAACAACTATTCGAATTTGGAATCGAATTTGTAATCAGCATTCTTGTGTACTAGACTTTAAGTCGAAACCCCGATTTCTATAAGCAGAGGAATATAGAAGATATTTATTGAGAAATTTGTGTCAAAGGTGCATTTTGCTTCTTACTTTCTTTCTATATATGTTCATAAACTTTGTGTTATTTTAAATCTAGATCTAAAAGTTTCCTTTTCTTTAAATTATGTGCTTAATGATCTATTTTTTTAATCTATGTGCATGCAATCAACTCTGTAAACTATTGCTTGGGTTACACATTCTCTCTAC
This sequence comes from Taxus wallichiana var. yunnanensis, assembly GCA_018340775.1. Taxonomy (NCBI): domain Eukaryota; kingdom Viridiplantae; phylum Streptophyta; class Pinopsida; order Cupressales; family Taxaceae; genus Taxus; species Taxus wallichiana. Next base: position 697,530,728 of record CM031239.1, read on the forward strand.
TTTCTTCCGTTTCCTATTATTTTCCTCTTCTCTAGATTTGTTTCCTTTCTTTTAGAGCTTCTTATTTGCTGTGAGAACCATATAGATATGGTTCATGAGCTACATGGTTAACTTAATACCCATAAATAGACATTAGGATATATAACTGAAAAAATCTTACACAGAGCCTCATCGGTAAATGAGGGAGATTTATCTCATGATTGCCTAGGTTTTTAGCTATGCAGAAAATCTAGCCAATAGTTTTGGTTAGTGACATCAACCAAAGATCTCAACTTAGCTCAGAACCTTGAATATTACCTCAAAATTTGATTTTTCCTTCACTTCAAACATGTAACCACCATACTCCCGCTAGGAAAATCATATAAAACATCCAAAATGCTCTATAAACAATACCTTATTTGGAGCTAAGACATCATTTTCAACCTTCTAGGCATGCAAAACAAACTATTTTTCACCTCTAGCCTATTTTTCCCTTCATGGAAACACTGTAGTTAAGCATACATTAAAGCATAAACATCATGAACATGCCAAAAATGTAAAATTGAGCATAAAAATCATCATATCACCTTTCTTGACCATAATTCATCTTGTAGAAGCTTAGAATTATCATTACACTTTCCATTCTTGTCAACATTAATCACATGGAATCATGTCACTAAACAATCATCTCAGTGTAATTTCAACTAATTTTGGCATGCCCTAGAACCTCATACATACCTTGGAAATATAATTCATAGCTCCCCATGGACTTAAGGCTTCCAATTCTAGCTCACAAGCACAAAATTGAGCAACTAACCATGTTATCTTGTCAAGAAATCACTTTGACTACTTTTTCTTTGTCCCAAACCATCTATTCAATGCTTAACATACCTATTTGATTAAAATATAGCAAATTTTGGCCTTAACATACCTAATATGCCTTGATGCCGCTAAGCCACCATATAAAGATCAAATTACTAACCACCCTATCATAAAGATCTTCTATACACTGTAACTTATAGTTTTTCATTTTCACTTCACAATTATTGACATAAAATTCAAGAGCTTGAAGGCAAATTCATTTTCTTGATGCATCATCATTACTTTCACCTTACAAAGTGATGTAACCTAGAATTCAGTGGTACAAACCCAATGAAACCCTATGTGCATTGGCACATCACTCAGCCTAGACTGAGCACTCACCCAAAGCGCGTAAAGGTACCATGTCCCTCTTTAGGGTTTCTGTGTAGGATGTTAGCATGATGAAGACTTAACATATATAGTTCCATTACTAACACATCATTCTACAGAGCATACCAGATCTATATCTAAGGAAAAGAAGAATTAAGTACTAACCATGATGAGATCAAAAACATACTAGATTTAGATACACATAGAACTAACACTTAGATTCAGCCAATGTCCTTCATTATATTCAATGCAATAAGTTTACAGAAGCTTCATTATAATATCAGTAGTATGCATGTAGTATATTTAACAACATATCTTTGTATATCTTGATCACCCTCTATTACATAGTTTACTATATATATTGTAAACTTCCCATATTAAGACATTAGAACAACAGAATTTTTTTTTATATATATATAACGTTCTCTCATTCAATTATGTAATTAAAAACACACAACCAAGTATTAATAATTTTCTCTGTCCAATTAATGTAATTTAGAACACACAATACTTTTTAAAACCAATGTTTCTCTGTTCACATTTTTTTATAATATGGAACACACATTCAATGCCATTTAATCATATAACGAGAATGCGCTGTAATGACTCGAAGAACTACCGATCTCCCATTTTATGGCTCGAGTTTCGACGATATCTCATTTCATGACTCGGCTACTTACCGATCCTTCATGTTAATCCATGCATTGTATACTAAGTATACTTGGTTCTCTTTACCGTTTTTGGTTATCAAAGTGTTCCATTTAAGAGGCCTATCTCGAATATCTATTACCGATATGCATATGAAATCCTGCTTCTTAAACTAGGTGATTAGGACAACGCAACAGCGACTTGTGATACTTTGGCCAAAGATTTTCACATGCTTTGCATGATCATATTCCTAGACGTTACACACATAAATGGAATATGTCCTTCACCTCACTTCGCCTCAAGTTATCTAGAATGGTCTTTTCTCGATCTCTATCGGTCCTCTCATCATAGGTTAAACTTTAACCCAAGATAGCAATATGAAAGAGTACATGGAGACACTCGTGGTGACTAAAGGCACGCAAACATGCTTTATCAACCCTAGTAGAAGTGCGTGTGTCTAGTTACCTTTAGTCTTCCCTAAGTCACTCGTATACAAGGTCACATTCCTATCTTGGTCCAAAGTAACTTGGTCCAAGCTTATGTAACTTGATGATTCGATTCAAGAGGGCGTTATAACATGTCTAGCTGTAACATTGTGTCATCATGAAGGCCCCACCTTTATGAAGACACTAGATGCGCAAATTGGTGTGTTCTAAGGTCCTACGGAATCCTCCCATCAAGGGTTACACATCTAGCTAAAAGTGTGATTAGATTCTTATCTTTATTATTTTAAGAATAAGTTTCAGCAACCGTGTTGATCCTCTAACCTCACTGTTCGTTACAGTTGCATAGCTAAGAAGGACTTAAATTGTCTTATAGCTTAATATACATTTACTCCTCCTTACCGAAGGATTGCATATTTCCATCTTAGTTCTTTAATTTAAGCTTCAGACTAACAGTCCACTACAACTTAACGTAGTAAGATCAACTTACTAAACTTAACCAAGTTTTATTCGCAACCGAATTTAAATTCAGAATTCCATCTCATTAGACGTCATTTAAATGAGGCCTAATCCCAAATGAATATATTCATTTATTCACTATAACCTTACTCATCAAGGTTTGTTACGAGGAGATATGATTCCTCATACCGAATATCCTTTTGATCAAAACATCCCAAGGATATCGACAAAATCAGAATACAGAATTCAATTGTCTCTTTCTAATATTCATTAGTTTATATTCTAATTCTGAATATCATTCATTTAAGAGTTGTATTCACTTTACTCTTTACTAATGTCAATTTTAAATCCATATTGACCTAAGTATTAATTAATTGCCCATTCCAACTTAAAAGTTGTATTCAAGTAAAGAATAGATATTATGTCCCTTTAAAATCTATCAACCATCATTTGAATAAATCCAAATTCAATGAATAAAATTATATTCTCAATCTTATTCAAATAGTTTCAAAGTGGTACAACCATTAAAATAACACTCCTTTTCTTTTACTCATTTCTCTAGATTAAAATTTATACAATTTAAAAGTCCATACAACTGGACTTCATTCATGACAAACAACATTAACTTCAAAGAAAGAAGAATACATCTTTTCTTTTCCCATTTCCTCGTAGAAGAATAATAAAATCTTAGAAAAATCCATCCCTTAGTTAATCAAAAGAAGCATCATAAAACAACATATCTTCATTTTTACTCACGGAATCCATCTGCAAAATTAACTTGCACGGGTCAGTTCATCGAACTAAGCATATTAAGCACTTATCATTAAAATGAGGTGCTCTTGATTAACTGTCTTAATAAAAGAACTTTTCTTTTATGAAACATCTAAAAATTGAGATGGACATCATCTACGAATTAAGTGTTGATAAGGATGAACAGTTTAATAACCCAATCCCATAATTACCATCACAATCAGACAAAAAGGTTTACTAACAATTTTTCCCAAATAATTACTGTAAACCCGCAACACTTTATTCACATTTCCTTACTGTTTTCTTCCAATGACGCAAGGAGTTCATTCCATATTTAAACAATTACTACCAGGAGTATTTTCCCTAAATAGTTCCAGATTAAAACATCCGTAAGAACTGATACACATATGTATATATTGTTGTTCTAATGCAATTACTATCAATTCCCTTCCCTCATCATAGATGAAATTTCAAAGAAGAGAATTTAATTAAAAATTCAAATAGAACTCCTTCCCTTTTATACTACTCATTTAATTTCAACTAAATCAAATGCAGAAGAGAAAGGTAGTCATACACCGTAACAACACTGGTGTTATTCCCCAAAATTCAACATCAACATAGTACGTCTTTCAATTCAGAAAAGAAGAAAAATAGCAGATAAAATGCAGTTGCTTACGCCGAAGGCAGTAGGAAATTCATTCAATATTAATAATAGAAGTTCAACTGGATAAGAGAAGAAAATAATTATTACTTCCGATTACCCATTCAATATTCTCTTTCTTTTCATCACAACTGAACTGGATGATTTGAACAAGAAGTAATAACAATCAACGATAACAGTCAAAGAGAGAGAACAATTAAGCCAATAATCATATGAAAGAAGAAGATTCATATTACCTCTTCTCATTGCTTAGCCGAATATCAACTATTTAGTGCCGACCTATTCCAATAGGGTGATTCCTTCTAAACAAGTCTATTTCAATATTCAAAACTTACTAACTACGATTCAAGGGAGTATACCAGAATTCATTTGCATCTGATTCCACAAGTATCAAGAATAACGACATCTTTAAATAAAACTGTTTCCTTTAATTATTCACCCAAACGGACATTTCCATCCAGGTATAAAACAAGTGAGAGTGTACAATAAACAACAAAATCATGATTTCATCATAATAATAAAAGGAATCATTTTTCAAACACCAGAGTAAGAAATCAACTTCAGTTCAGTTTTAATGAAACATCGAAGAAGTTTAGACTGCAGTTCATATATATATATATATATATATATAAATTCACCATTGAATTCAAAGAAGAATAAAATGATAAGCTCTATTCCATCCAACAAATAACCAGATACTCTGTTCAGGTTTAAGTAAATCATTCCTAAAAATCATTCATGGATTTCAAACCAAATAAGGAGACATTGAATCATTTTACATCAGGCAAGAGTAAGGAACAATTCATTAAATCCGATGTCCCTAAAGGATTCACATCCCTAACACTGTAATACGATAAGAGAAACAGTTCACACAATAGTTCCATATAAACATTCTCACGGTTTTTCAAAACCATTGCGCATACAAAACTTAGGAAACAATTTACACATCCCGGTTGCCTTTATCAATCAAACCCATAATGGGTGATAAAACCGAATACCCATTACTGTAAAAATTCAAACAGCAAGGATAGATTTCATTTCATTTACCCTCCTAGTAAAGAAAACACCCAAATCGTATTTATCTCCAAAAGACAACTCAACCCAGAAATCTCATCAAACATATCAACATTTTCATTTTACAAAAACACCCAATATAAGAGCAGAGTTCTTTTAATGAAGACACTTAACAAAGAGCAAAATGGTTTAAAGAGAAGAGCTCAACATGCTTGTAAAACTTCTTATTGCTTGAAGAAAACCGTGTCCATGCCCTCAGGGGTTATTCTTTTCCACAACGACAAACAACAAGGTTTCCCAATGATCTCCTTACTTCCACAGGCTCAAAAACAGCCGTGGGTAATCAAAATAACAACAACAATGACCAGAATAGTTGCAGGTTTGAAAGAACCACAAAAGAAATGCAGAGAAAAACTCAAAACCCGAATGAATAACAATGACCACAAAAATTCCTCTTTCCCCTTTCCAAGGTGAGCTGGTCACCAAAACCAAGATCAATAAATGCATTGAATGCATTTTTTTTCCTCTATCTCCACGCCACCACCAATTTAGGTTTGGTGAGTTCCACTTTTTAAATATTTGCATGTAATTTCCTTCTTAGCTACATTGCTAGTTGGATATCTCCAACTTCCCATGTTCCCACCAAACTTGGCGTTTAAAACTTCAAGGACATCATTTAATGTCCTTCATTAAATTTCAAACCTTCCCTTCTTATCCTTTTATCAACATGTATCCACAAGTCCCCTTCTAGGGTTAGCATTAGTTTAGGTCATATTGTCCATAGTTAGGTTTCCATCTAGGTCGCAAATCATTAGGATTTGCAATAATTTACATCTCTTTTAATTTAAAATCCACATAGGATAGTTATTAGGTTATAGGCTAAAACATAGTTATAGGTTAAAACGTAGCCGTAGTATTTTAATTAATAGGTTCTTTTAGTAAGTTTACCAACTTACGTTCATATCCAGCATAATGCAGGACGTTCGTTCCATGCTTGACATATCTATACCTTGTTCGCTTGCACCACTGTAACTCTTGCCACGCTTTACGCTTTCCTAGCATTACTATGTATATGTAGTTTAGAAATCAAACCTTCCATTGGTAACATGGTGCCGAATAATTATACTGTAATTAGGTTCCAGAAATTTATAACAACCTTTAGTCGGTTCCGGACTTAGTTCTAATTAGAAAGTAAATCGACAAAGCAATTACAAATAAGGCCGCAACATACCTGGATCAATGGAATTGATTCAAGGTGTCTTGTCCCAACAACAACATGAGTTTATCAAACATTAGAAGAAAGCCTCGTAGTTTCACACTTTTCAAAACATAAGTTATAATGACCTCTCGTCCCAAGTAAACAAGTTACAATGAAGCAAGGGTTGAGATCAACAACACATTCTTTTTAAGATTAAAAGATATATCTTAACATAATTATCCTCATTTCCATAGTTACAACATCACAAAAAGAGGTTATCATAG